>APFE030873941.1:0-42448 GCA_000404065.3 Pinus taeda
TATTTATTCTCCTGCTCAAGAAAGTTGATGCTCCATTTGGCCCTCTCAAGGTTAAGTGATAAGGCTTGTATTTCAACCTCCTTCTCTTTGATAATCATGTCCTTAAGTCTTGAGCTTTGAGAGCCCAAATTAGTGACATCCTCCTCAATCAAAATAAACTCCCTATCTTGCCCTTCAGAAGGGCTCTCCTCATGCATCTTTTGTTTCCTTTGTCTTTGCTCTTCGACTGTTGGCCAACCTGTATAGTTGGAGAAGAAGGCAAAGCCCCTTCCACCCCCGGTGGAGATAGCATTTGCCTGTGATCTGTAGATGAAGGCGAGACCCCTTCCACTCCTTGTGGAGATAGTACTCACTTGGCAGCTGCAAAGAGCATCCTAGTGCCTCTTTCATAGGTGACAAACACAAGAACATGAACCTCCTCTATAGAATTTTCAGGCTCCTTTTGTTGCCCGAAAGGTTCACCTTCCTCTTGGGGATCTGAAAATATTTGAGGCCCCTTGAAGCACTCATGGGCAATGAAAGTTTCCCATGGCATTCCAAATTGAGTGAGTTGATGCAAAACAATAATTTTGATGACAAAAAAATGATAAATTCTATTGAATTGCTGTGGATATGGTTTTCTCTTTGCAATCACAGTCATCCTCTCTATGTTTTTGCATATGAAATAAGGGACGCTGATCATTCTGATCCTGGTGAAGTACATGAGCAATTTGATGTGGTAGGTATAAAGTCTGGAGAACCTACCCTCACATGTAAAGTCTTTGATGATAAGTTTCATGAGTGGAACATACCAGTCCTCTAGGAATTTAAAAGGAAACACCCTACTGAGTTTGCCATGGTACTTGGCCTTGATATAAGGCTCATAATGTTGCTTACTAATATTTTGCCTTTTGTTCCACTTTTCCCCTACATCTAGAATTCTTGTGGCCTCTGCAATGATAGTTGGTGAAAGAGTGAATTTTACCCCAGCAAGATGTACCATATGGTTATCCATGTTTATCACAAACTGCCTTACTAACTCATGGTCAAATTTGACCCTCTCAACAATTTCACAAAACTCAAAACATGACTGATATCTGAAACATGTGGTAGCTAGTGGGCAAGCAAGGAGTTCACTCATGCTAATAGGTTCCTCCCTGATGATTTTTCCACCTTTGTGAGGCTTCTTGGACTGCACATTTCTTTTTCTTGAGCTATCACTAAGTGTGTCCTCTTCAAAATCTGATTCATTGCCTCCTTCCATGCTTGTCTCTATGAGATATTGGGGTGATGATATGGAGAATAATGGATAATAGGTGGGAAAAAAAAGTTGAGTATGAAGAGATTTTGTAAATGGAACAATGGTAATGAAATGAGGCAGGGGAATGAAGGGAAGGATTTGGGGAGCTAGGGTTTTGAGTTATGAGGGACTTAGGGTTTAATAAAGGGGATTAGTTTCTTAGGGAAATAGGGAAAGGGAAAATAAAATGAAGGGGTAGTTTTAGTGCAATGAAGTTGGGAAAAGGGACAAAGGATGTTGGTTTTGCAATGATGTGAAGGTTTTGCAATGATGTGAAATAGAGCATATAGGCAAGCTAGGGTTTGACCTTTAGGAAGCAAAAATCATGAACCAAACATGGAAAACCCTATTTAAGCTTAGGATATATGAACACTTACTTGGTAGGAGGTGAATGTAGCAAAAGAATCGATTGAGGATGATTTTGGGTGAATTGGAACCTTGGCAGCTCAATGCGCAGCGCCTCACTGATGCGTAGCGTCAGTGTATTTTTACACAGGGAAACGCTGCCTGATGAGTAGTGCCCCTTTGATGCACAATGCTGACCCTCTGATGCTTATGCTGACCCTCTGATGCGTAGCGCCAGGCAAACCTACTACAAATTTCGGGTTTTCTTCCTCCTTTGCTCAATCTTCCTTCAAAACACGGTTTTAGCTCTTCACTTGACTTTTTCACAATGAAATGGCTTTCTTTCATTGATTTTGCTTTATATGCAATACACTTTAACTTTTGTTCATTTGCAACCCACTTTTCTAAAGTCTTAGTCACTTTTATAAAAACTCTGTTTTTCAGTTTGAAGTTTGACTCTTTTTCTTGGCAATTTGATGGACTGATGTCTTGATGCTTTTGTTTTTGTAGTGGCAGGAGTTGACAAGGTGACCAGGAACAACTGTTGAGTGCTTATTACATATAGAAACAATTAAATTTCATGAAATTTTACAAAAATAGAACAATACTCTATTTTTACCTCAAAACAGTGTTTTGAGGCGAAGAAGATTTATTGAGCATATGAGAAGTAAACTTAAGATTTTATGAACCTTCATGTGCCTGCTGACCTCTTTATTTGAGCATGATTGAAAAACGCTAAGACCTAATGGGATTAAAACCTAGGACTAATTGTTATACATGAAATGAAACAGGATGACTGTGAATGACTAAAAAAAATGTGTAAACAGGTCAACAGGTGGATGTCATGAGGGAAACTGACATGAAACCACTACCATTAGTTGATCCATGACCTAATGGAATGTAGCTAATCGAATGAGACACCTAATATGCATGCAAAAGAGCAATTTGATCACCGATGGAAGTATGAAGACACTGACACTAACATGCTCAAGGCTAAACTTCGAAATATCAAGATTCGAAAGAATGACACTATGCCACAGTATCTGTACAGATTTACAAAAGTTTGTGATGAACTTGGTGGGGTTGGTATTAATGTTACAAAAGATGGCATGGTAAGCCTAACTCTTCTAGGCCTTCCCAAAAGTTGGCATAAGAACCAAGACTCGGTGAACGAGAGGGATAAATTATCGAATTGGGAATGCTTATTGGTTTGATTTGGTACAAAAGGAGATAAGGCAAAATACCATAGATGGAACTTATCCAAAGGCAATGATGAAGAAAAATTTGCATTGGTTGGAAAGGGAAAAGGGGAGAAATATCAAACCAAACCAGAATCCAGCCAAGGGGGAAAGAAGAAATATTTGTCTAAAATTAAATGCTTCAATTGTCATGAATTTGGGCACTATGACACAAAGTGTCCCCACAAAAAATCAAGCAAGAAGACCTTAGGAGAATCAGCAAGTGAAGCTTTGGCTTCATAATTTGAGCTTGACTTCACCCATATCACATGAATGGATAACATAGTGATGAGGAGCATATGGTACTTGGACTCAGGTTTATCGTTCCACATGACAAGATGTAGAGAGTTTTTAGTGACCCGGAGGAGAAATTTCTCGAAATGCACATAGAGATGGGGGATGATGAAAGGTACAACACAACCAGGATTAGTACAATCATCTTTTAGAGGGAGTCAAGATCCCCTCTCAAACTCAAGGATGTCATGTTTGTTCCAGGCCTAAAGAAAAATCTCATTCATGTTGCAGTTTTGGAAGACCGTGGTTATGATGTGATCTTAAACAAAGGGAAAGCATTCTTGAGACACATAGCCATGTTACACGTGAAGCAAACTAGGGTTCATGTGAAGAACCTGTATAAGCTAGATGTGGAAGATTGTGCTACATTAAGTAGTAAGGCGAAGAAAGTGCAGAGTCACGATGTTGGTGAACTTTGGCACATAATACTTGGCCATTTGCATCATGACAACTTGAATATTATGCAACAAATAACCACTGGCCTCCCTAAAGGAGCACTTGAGTAGCAGGATGTATGCAAATGATGTACCTTGGGGAAGTATAAAAAATCTACATTCCATGATTGGGACAACAAATCACATTCAGTCTCGGAAAGGATCCACTTTGATGTTTGTGGACCTTTCTCGATAGCCTCCACTGCCAGACACAAATATTTTGTCATTTTTATTGATGACTTCTCAAAGAAGTGTTGGATCTTCTTCATGTGGAAGAAAGATTAGACATTCTCCAAGTTTGTAGAATTCAAGGCACTAGTTGAGAAAGAAACTATCAAGAAGTTGAAGGCTCTCAGGAGCAATAATGGAGGTGAGTATGTTTCGTATGAATTCAAAAATTTCTGTGCGAAATAAGGCACTTGAAGAGAGTTGACAACACCCCACAACCCACAACAGAATGGGGTAGCTAAGAGGAAGAACGAGAGCATTGTGGGAGCAACGAGAGCTATGTTACATGACCAAGGCCTACCTCTGCATTTGTGGGTTGAGGCATGCAACACAATAGTCTATTTGTAGAACTAGAGTCCCCATCACATTCTGGGTATGATTACACTAGAGGAAGCCTTCTCAGGGAGAAAGCCATATGTGTTGCACTTTAGGATTTTTGGAGCCTTTGTTTACTGCCATGTCTTCAAATAATCAAGGAAGAAGCTTGAGCCGACAACAAAGTTGGGGGTATTTGTGGTTTACATAGAAACTCCTCACAACACCGTGTGTACTTACCTTCCCTCAAAATGACAGTTGTGAAAAGGGATGTAAAGTTTGATGAGGAGAAAGTGATATGGTGCTCTCTTGAGAGGGAGCTTCAAATTCCACTAGAAGAGGATCTTTTACCTCCAAAGGAGGAGCCTCAGGAAGTTGAGGAGTGGCCACAAATTGAGGCATAGAGAGTGGAGACATCCACTCAAGTAGAACCATCTAGAGAAAGCAGGAAAATAAATAGGGAAGTTAATAAACTTGTGTAGGATGCAAGGGAGAATATGGAAAATCCTTTAAATTTGTGTAGGCAAAGAAGGTCACTGATCCAGACTTATGTAGGAACACAAAAAAATATAGAAATACCCATCTACATAGAGATGTAGCAGAAATAAAACTTCATTTCGTTAATATCAAAGAACTAAAATATGCTTACGTACAGAAATAAAAATAAACTAGCTTGAGCGATGGTAGCTTATATATGAGAAGAGATGTGGCAGCTACATGCCTCTAAACTGTGTTACAATGAGGCTCAAAGGCCTATTTATAATTGAGAAATAATGGTAAATCCTAAACATCCAAAAACCTAATCCTAGGAGATGAAGTGCCAAAATTGTGGGCACTGTTTGGGTAAATCAGTACATCGACTTCCCGGGGTCGTAATTTTGGCATACGATCTTTTTTTGGCTATCATAATACCTTGTTTTGAAGATTTCAAAGAGGAGGTCGAAAACAAAATTGCAAAATCAATTTGGGTCATTTTTGGCCTCTCCGTTTTCCCTAAAAACGTCTTTTAGTCCCTCAAAACCGCTCCGGAAGTTTAGAATCCAAAAAACTGCCAAAAATAGTAAGTTGTGCTATAATGACTGAAATTGAAAAGAAACAATGGTGGGGGTACAAGCACAATAGGCTGGTGGCCACCAACATCCACTTGGATCAGTCCTCCCCCCTTAGGAAGAAATGGTCCCCATTTCGTTGAGTGCCTCCATGAGATAGGGAAACTTCTGCTGAACTTGGTCCCTGCTGAGCCACTTGCATTGGTGAAATATTTGGCCAACTTTGACAACCCGATAAATTTGGATCTTCTGTTGGCGAGTGTTCTTGATCTGATTTCCCATGATCTGATCAGTTGTGGCCTATTCCATGTAGTCTGGGTTTAACTCTGTTGGCGTGAGTTGTTCTGCAATGTTTGATGTGTCCAGTAATGGTGGAAAGTATGGTCAAAGGCAGTCCAAATTGAATGTTGGTTGTAGGCCAAGGAATGGTGGAATGTTGATGATGCAGGGCTAGCCTGCAAAACCCATAATCTTTTTACTCTGATGCCCGTGCATATAAAACATGCTCCTCAAACAATTTCCCAACTTCAATACACGACAAATTGACACTTAAATCTGTGGAAGCTTTTCAATATCTTGTTCACAAAATACTATGTGTTAGAAAACACTCATGCTTCAAATCATTTTCATTTACTCAACCCCAAACTTCATTTCAGACTCAATTTAAGTAACTTCATTCATCATTTCCTTCAACATTCAGATATGACTGGATTTAATTACAGAAATGCGCCTTACCTTTAACCCTTCATTACTAATTAAATCTTCAACAATTCAATGATAGAACCCCATTCAATCAATGCTTTCAACATGAACAAAATGTCTGGTCTATTTTCTTACCACGCTCCTCATCGTTGATCAAATACCTGTGTCTGCACAATATCATCGCTCCAAATTGTATGGAACTCTATCGCTCCATATTCCAGCGTTCATAGAATGCAAATTCAATTAAATTCTGAACAGATTCCAATAAAAAATGCTCTGCGCCCTTATGAAGCTCTACGCTTCCTATTACTGTGCGTTCTATTTGTTTTCAAAACACTGCTCATTAAAACCACAGCTTGAGTCAATTCTCTATTTCAACACCTGATCAAAATTACTGTGAACTCACCTTACTGCTCACGATTCTCCCAACCATCGATTTCACCTGCAAACTTAATAAACATTCAAACATTTAAAACATAGTCTTGGATACCAAATGCTGGCTAATTTTGCAATCCTCCATGATTTGACACACTAGAAACACATTTACCATAAGGTGATCCACGTATTCAGTTATCACTCCATCCGCAAGTCACTTAACACAATTACTTTAGCGCCAACAAAATCTGTTCTTCTTAATGAAATAAGGAAATCATTTTTCAGTTCTACAGATTATCTGCAAATTTATAAGTCTGCCAATCGAATTTCATTCGATCAGATCTTCCACGCTGTTGAATTCCTTTAAAACGCCCTTCCGACATTCATTAACACTCTATTCATTCTTCTGCAACCCATTTGGACTTTAGACAATATGAATTCAATGCATTACTGTTCTTGCAGCATTTAAAATCCAGACATTAATACATTTATGCTGCAAACACTGCTATCGTTTCATTTCAAACCATACGTTCTGATTTCATTTAAACATTTCTCATTCCATTATTAAAATCGACTCACCATTCCAGTTTTGATTATGGTTCCTCGCTTCCACAGATCGATTTCAAACCTGCGCTGTAGACACACATTAACCATTCAAATGTAACTTCAACACTACAAATCGACTTTTTAAAACTCCCGTCTGCACATCTGCATTTAACACAAAAATGTCAACGCATACTATATAATATCTGAAATGTTCTCCGTATCCTATATCTGTGGATTCAACCTGCAAATTCTCACCATATAAGTTCCAAACGTTATCTCTGCTTTTAACATAGCGATTTCATCCAGATCACAATCCTTCATTGCTTAATTACTTTGCCAGGTTTGGGAATTTGATGACTTGTATTCATTTTATATAATTGCAATTGTAAATTCGCCGGAGGATATACAAAACCCAAACTTTGAAACCCTGTCTCCTCCGTCTGGTGTATTAAGAATTCATCAAACAGGCCAATATTCACCCAACAGTTTGATATCAATCTACTGTTGCTTTGCCTATTGAACCAATTTAGGCAGCGCCTTCAGCATTCAACTTACAATTTTGAATTGGTTTTAAAATATGAAATCGACATGGATTCACAGGGATTCTTGACAGAAGTTTATATTAATAGCAAACCAATCCAAAAGAACAATCTTATACCAAGGTTCGATAAAAACTAAGGATTAAAATACAACCCTCTTACGCAGAGATTAATGTCTTGTACATTCAATGGTTATGCATAGCGATTCTCACACAAGTCGATGTGAATTCAACACATATATTGATCATTTCTTCATAAATTCAATAATACCATGAACTTTAGAAATCAAATAAACAGTTTCTCAATCAATCAATGTATGTATAATCTGAAACAAACCAATGACTTACAAACTTTTGTTGGCTAGATATTCCCGTTCTGTGGCCCTTACAAATTGCCAGAGGCTTACAGCCTTGGCTGTTCAAAACCTACTCTCAATCACTCTTACTCTTACTCACTCACAATCTCAATGTCTATTTTTCTTCACAAAAACCACTCCTATTTACACACAAATAATGCATTTAATTCACTCAAAATATTTCTCCACCTAATCCTCAACTAATCCCATACATAGAAATCCTAATCCGAAACTTTGCTCCTAAACTATTTCTCTCATATCCTTTTATTTATTAAAAGAATATTTACATAATCCTCACTTCTCACAATTATCTCCTATTTTAATAACAAATTAATTAATAAAATATTAAAATTGTCACACCCCCTTTTATCACATATTTACAAATGAAAAAAAATGAAAAAATGGTCTTGATGCTCCTGCATCAGACTACCAACGTTGAAATTAAACATGATCACCTGATCATGTGTTCGGATCTGTGTATGCCTGGATCCCATATCTTGTGTTTTAACTTTCACTTGCCACTGCTTCTTTCTGATGTTCTTCTCCAAGTTTCCACACTTTATGTTGCATAGCTCCACTGGCTGTGCTCTTGCAATCTTTTGTTGTCTTTCTTTTGTTGCTTCTCCTTTGTTTTACTGCTGCTAGCCTCTTCCGGGATTCTTTCATCATCATCCGCCTCATCAGTTCAATTTCTCTGTCTAACAGACTTTTTCCAGCATCTTCAATAAAACCTGTATTCACAAAACAATTGTTAGAATAAAAACCATAAGGCTTAGCGCCCCCATAGATGTTACTGCTGTCAGTGTTGCCTCAGCTGTCACCATAAATGTCGCCCCACATGTTTCTCTAGCTGTCACTATGGATGTTGCGGCCTCCCAAACTTCCTGTCCCTCTGCAACATTCCTTTGCTCATCACCTGCAATTTCATCTACAATTTCTTTCTCTGGTTCCAGCAAACATTTCAGCATTTCATCAACATACTGCAAATTAACTCCAGCATAACTTCCATCTTCCTCTTCAACAATCTTCAGTAATTGTCCATCATTATCTTGATTGATTCTGGCAATCAAATCAAGTTCTTCAAACACTGTAGCTTCATCCTCTATCACTGCAGCAGCTTCAAAATTTTGTCCACCAGTCTTCTCTTGGCTATATAGACAAGCCAACTCTTTCTTGTCACCCATGGTAACAAGCCTCTGCTTATGAGACTTTACGGTCTCATCTTCTTTCTGCAGTTGTTCACCTCCTTCCAAGACAATTCCAAATGATGGACTGCCTTCTATATCACTTGTAAACACAATAAGATTGTCAGCTTCAAAATCACAAGACCCATTGGTCTCATTTGTCGACTCAATCACTCGGAGCTCCAAGTCCTTTTCAGGACTCATAAAATCTTCACTGGCTTTCTCCTCAACTTTCCCTGGCAACACTTGAGTATGCTGCTCTGAGTTCTTTCTCGACTCCTCTGTCAGCACATCAGTATGCTGATTTGCATTCACCATGAGACTGTCAACTAGTCTCTCCTTCTTACCATCCTCTGCTTCATGACTGTCCTTCATGAAAACTTTCCTGTTTTGCTTCCTCAACAAATTAACCTGCACATAAGTCCTCTGTCTCTCCAACTCTCTTCTCTGGAGATCTAGTTTCCTATACAATTCAACAACTTCATTAGGAGTAGAAATTGGAAACTTCACACGATTTTCCATACCTTCACCAGTGCTTGACCAATCATCAGCTGGTCCTTCTATTTCTGCATCAACATCCGGATTAGACTCCTTCGTCTTCATCTCCTTCTGAGATCTTGCTATCTCATCATCGATCTGAAGAACCTTCAGATTCAACTCTTCTTGAACAAACTCTAAAGCTTGTTCATCTCCCTGTACTGTATCTGCAAACATACACAACTCATTAGTTTTTAAATCACAAGACTTTTCAGTCTTGACTGCTTCCTCCATTACTTCCTTCTGAACAAATCTGCATTTGGAATCTTCAAATTCCATCTCTGGCTCAAGAACTCTAAGTTCCTTTTTCAACAAGGCAATCACAATTTGCCTCAACCTCCTCTGCAATTGTCGCCAAATCACTCTCTTTCCCTTCAGTGGAAATATCCATCCTCTATTATGATCTTCCTGCTCTTGCAACCATTCTTCTAGTACCTGCAATTGTCCCTTCATTACTACAATCTCTCTTCTCGAACTCCAGTCATCTCATCTCTGTGGAATTCCTCGAACCTCTCTCTGATCCCCAGATCACTTCTCATGATTTCTCACTCACATGAGTTGTTACAGCCTCCTACACAACAATCTCTCGCGCCATTTCACCAAGCTCTCCTCACTCGCTTTGTAAGTACTTGGTTGCTGGAACTTTCGAGCACTCCTCTGCTCTCTCAGGCTACTCTTCACTCACCTTCTCTCAGGACACTGCATTGTCTCCTTATCAGCCTTTAGTTAATGCCAGTTCACGCACATCTTCTGCAACCAAAACTACATTATCAAGATTCAAATCAGAAAAATATCTACCTCTTAAGACTTGCATGATTTTTCCGTCCGCAATCCTGTTCACTTGCATTGTGTTGTGCCAACAATAAAATCTGATCTTGCGTTTCCATCATTCACACCATTCAAAAACAACTTATTTCCAACAAAACCTCTGTTCTCATTCAAAAAAAAAAAAATATATTCAACAGAGCATTCTAGCTCTGATACCAAAAATGATGTAGGGCTAGCCTGCAAAACCCAAAATATTTTTACTCTGATGCCCGTGCATATAAAACATGCTCCTCAAACAATTTCCCAACTTCAATACATGGCAAATTGACACTTAAATCTGCAGAAGCTTTTCAATATCTTGTTCACAAAATACTATGTGTTAGAAAACACTCATGCATCAAATCATTTTCATTTACTCAACCCCAAACTTCATTTCAGACTCAATTTAAGTAACTTCATTCATCATTTCCTTCAACATTCAGATATGACTGGATTTAATTACAGAAATGTGCCTTACCTTTAACCCTGCATTACTAATTAAATCTTCAACGAACCCCATTCAATCAATGCTTTCAACATGAACAAAATGTCTGACCTATTTTCTTACCACTCTCCTCATCGTTGATCAAATACCTGTGTCTGCACAATATCACTCGCTCCAAACTATATGGAACTCTATCGATCCATATTCCAGCATTCATAGAATGCAAATTCAATTAAATTCTGAACAGATTCCAATAAAAAATGCTCTGCGCCCTTATGAAGCTCTACGCTTCCTATTACTGTGCGTTCTATTTGTTTTCAAAACACTGCTCATTAAAACCACAACTTGAGTCAATTCTTTATTTCAACATCTGATCAAAATTATTGTGAACTCACCTTATTGCTCACGATTCTCCCACCAATCGATATCACCTGCAAACTTAATAAACATTCAAACATTTAAAGCGCAGTCTTGGATACCAAACGCTGGCTAATTTTGCAATCCTCCATGATTTGACACACCAGAAACACATTTACCATAAGGTGATCCACGTATTCAGTTATCACTCCATCCGCAAGTCACTTAACACAATTATTTCAGCGCCAACAAAATCTGTTCTTCTTAATGAAACAAGGAAATCGTTTTTCAGTTCTACAGATTATCTGCAAATTTAAAAGTCTGCCAATCGAATTTCATTCGATCAGATCTTCCACGCCGTTGAATTCCTTTAAAACGCCCTTTCGGCATTCATTAACACTCTATTCATTCTTCTGCAACCCATTTGGACTTTAGAAAATATAAATTCAGTGCATTACTGTTCTTGCAGCATTTAAAAGCCAGACATTAATACATTTACGCTCAAACACTGCTACCGTTTCATTTCAAACCATACGTTCTGATTTCATTTAAACATTTCTCATTCCATTATTAAAATCGACTCACCATTCCAGTTTTGATTATGGTTCCTCGCTTCCACAGATCGATTTCAAACCTGCGCTGTAGACACACATTAACCATTCAAATGTAACTTCAACACTGCAAATCAACTTTTTAAAACTCCCGTCCGCACATCTGCATTTAACACAAAAATGTCAATGCATACTATATAATATCTGAAATGTTCTCCGTATCCTATATCTGTGGATTCAACCTGCAATTTCTCACCATATAAGTTCCAAACGCTATCTCTGCTTTTAACACATCGATTTCATTCAAATCGCAATCCTTCATTGCTTAATTACTTTGCCAGGTTTGGGAATTTGATGACTTGTATTCATTTTATATAATTGCAATTGTAAATTCACTGGAGGATATACAAAACCCAAACTTTGAAACCCTGTCTCATCCGTCTGGTGTATTAAGAATTCATCAAACAGGCCAATATTCACCCAACATTTTGATATCAATCTACTGTTGCTTTGCCTATTGAACCAATTTATGCAGCGCCTTCAACATTCAACTTACAATTTGAATTGGTTTTAAAATATGAAATCGACATGGATTCACAGGGATTCTTGACAAAATTTTATATTAATAGAAAACCAATCCAAAAGAACAATCTTATACCAAGGTTCGATACAAACCGAGGATTAAAATACAACCCTCTTACGCAGAGATTAATGTCTTGTGCATTCAATGGTTATGCATAGCGATTCTCACACAAGTCGATGTGAATTCAACACATATATTGATCATTTCTTCATAAATTCAATAATACCATGAACTTCAGAAATCAAATAAACAGTTTCTCAATCAATCAATGTATGTATAATCTGAAACAAACCAATGACTTACAAACTTTTGTTGGCCAGATATTCCCGTTCTGTGGCCCTTACAAATTTCCAGAGGCTTATAGCCTTGGCTGTTCAAAACCTACTCCCAATCACTCTTACTCTTACTCACTCACAATCTCAATGTCTGTTTTTCTTCACAAAACCCACTCCTATTTACACACAAATAATGCATTTAATTCACTCAAAATATTTCTCCACCTAATCCTCAACTAATCCCATACATAGAAATCCTAATCCGAAACTTTGCTCCTAAACTATTTCTCTCATATTCTTTTATTTATTAAAAGAATATTTACATAATCCTCACTTCTCACAATTATCTCCTATTTTAATAACAAATTAATTAATAAAATATTAAAATTGTCACACCCCCTTTTATCACATATTTACAAATGAAAAAAAATGAAAAAATTGTCTTGATGCTCCTGCCTTAGTTGATATCAAAAGCATTGTCCCTTACAACATTAGTGATGGTGAAAGGCCCATATCAGAGCAAGTGAAGCTTGCAGTGGGGCCCAACAAGGCGCTCCTTTTGCAAATGTAACCAAACTTTGTCGCCCACCTGGGACTTGTGTGGCACCCACTGTTAATCATGACGTTGCTTGTATTGAACATCGACTCTATCCAATATGTCATGGAACTGCTAGCAGATGTGCTGTCAATGAAGTTGTTAGCGCTGTGAACTTCGAACTGGACATGAGTCGAATCTACCTGAGTAGTTGCAAATGGTATGGCCACATCAATGGGACATAATGGCTGGAATCCCAACCCCATCTGAAAGGGGTTGTGTCTAGTTGACCTATGGATAGCTTTGTTGTAGTTGTGTTGGAAATAGGGGAGGCTTTCATCCCATGTGTGTGAATGCTGCGAGTTGTACATACGCAGAATGTGTACGATCATCCTGTTGACGACCTCTGTTTGGCCATCAATTTGGGGGTGGAAAGTTGTGGACTTAATGAGCTTGGTAGCCAACATCGACCATAAACTTGACCAAATTGTACTTAGGAGCTTGCTCTCATGATATTATATAATGGATTGTGGGATCCAAAAATGTACCCAAACTTGTTCAAAGAAGAACTTAGCAGTGGCTTCTACTGCAATACTCTTCTTGTAGGCCGCCAAACTAGCCATATTAAAGAATTTGTTGATGACCATGAAAACATAGTCGTTGCCATGCTTAACAGAAGGAAGGCCCGACATGTAATCCATGGAGATGGATTCTCAAGGTCGAATAGGAGTAGGCAGAGGAGTATATAGGCTTTGCTTCTTGATGGTCGGTTTGGCAATGGCGCAAGCAGTGCAGGATCTGATGTACTTCCCAACCACCCATCGAAGGTTCAACCAATAAAAATACTTCTACAGCACTGCCACTATTTTCTCTACCCTAAAATGTCCAGCGACCCGACTGTAGTGCACCTCCCAAATCATCTTGGCATGCTTGCTTGAAGGAACATGGATGTGTTCCAAGTGGCATAACAATGCATCCTGTAGGCGAAAATTTGGAACATGCTTACCTTCCAAGAGTGTTTGGTATGTGCTGTCAAATTTTGGATCGCTCTTGTAAAGATGTATCCTCCAAGCAGTCTTGTGCCCACAAGATTCTAGCATAGTGGTCATTGCCATGACCAATGGTTGGCTGAGGCAGTTTGTGTAGAAATTCCCACTGTAGATCAACATAATCTACTTCTACAACAAACTTTGCGGAAGCTTAATCAAATATGAGCAAGATCAACTAGAACACATATAACTGAGAATGAAAAATCAATCACACATGAACACATAAGAATAACCTGGGGAAAGCCTCAGCCTAAAACACTAATCTCTGTATTATCATTACAAGTGGAAATATGTTCAGATTTAAAAAAGAATCAGCTCACAAGCTATCTTGTTCTCTCTACAATCTAACTGCTGCTCATAGATAGTCAAAGGCTTCTCACAAACCTTCTCCTCTGCCCTCCAAGCCTCCTATTTCCTTGTAGTTTTCCTTGGGGTCTAGTGCTGCCACCTGTGTGAATTGGCCTCTTCACACACTCACTAACCTCTGATCTAACTGCGCAATCCTTTAGGAGATAATTCCTTCTGCATGGATGAGTTTCCTATATAGTAAAAATCCTCCAACTGATAGTACACTATCCCTTCCTCTGATCTCAACTGGGTCTCTAACTGAACTGACATGCATGAATTATTTATGAGAGAATATTCAATTATCCGAAGTGCAGCAGTTACATGCATGCATGCATTAACTAATTGAATTCACAATTAATTCAATGATCTGTTTGAACTAATCTAACTGGACTTGACTCAGTTAAATGAGCCAACTAATTACAACTCAATATTACAACTCATCCTCATCTCTTTAACTGATGGATAAATTCCTCAATTAATGGAGAAACTGTTGCATGTCTTCACATAGACTTCATGTTTGATTTTCTACATCTAATTAACTCAAGATGAATTAATTAATTATTTTACAAACAGCTGCTAAGATCACTTCTCAATTTTAGTTTAGGAACTAACTAAAATTGGAATCTAACCTGAAATGCTATTTATAGCAATGCTATTTTTAGCACTTCCATTTTTCATTCCTTGTTGCTATGTCCAACACTGGTACCCGAACTGCTATTTATAGCAATGCTATTTTTAGCATTTCTTGTTGCCATTTTCAACATTCCCTCTCAATAAGAAAGGCATTCAGCTCGAACCCGATCTTGAAGCTTTGGAATTTTATGCTTGCAACACTTCTTCCAAGTGTTGTTACTCCAACAACTCTAGAAACAAAAAAACTCCCAACTGACCTCTCTGTTGGGATAGAAACATCCTCTAATGTTGAAGCTTCCTCTGCCACTGACAAGTGCTCCCTCTGTGACCTCTCAACTGCTGCAACACTCCATGCATATTGCACCGTTGCACACCTCTCTGTGCCATCCTGCACTGGTGCAACACTCCTGTGCCTCTCGCATTGTTGCAGCCTGCTAGCTCTGCATTGTCTTGGGATTCCTACACTGTAGATCTCTCTGCCTCTCCATCCGCATTTATCTCTACCCACTCAGCTTGTCCTGCTACTCCTCATTGGGGCTACCATAGCAAGGTCTAATCAAAGATGTTGGGAACCTCAATGATCCTGCCCCTATTCTAGCCTTCTTGGGACTGTCACTCCACATTGCTCCACCTCCAACCTGGAGGTATGGATGCATATGATCCCTCTGCCCACTTGGCTTGAAATTCCCCCCTACTGGAGGTCTCTGCATGAGTGGATGCCTCCACTCTTTCTCCTCTGGGCTTCTCCAGTTGTGGCTGCTCCATAACCCCCTGAAGCTGCTTCACCAATTGTGGCTCCTCCACAATTGTCTAAGACTTCTTCTGGCGCTGCATGTTGAGAGGTAATGTACTCTCTCTCTCAACCACCAAGTCTCCATCAGTTTCCTTGCTCCTCAAGGCTTTGCATGCATCTGGAACCTCAAGAGCATACACATTCTTGACTCGTGAACCGATCTGCTTCACTTGTCTCGTGGTGATGTGTCGAAGGAAAACCTTTCCCTTACTGAAGACTACATCATAGCCTTTGTCTTCCAGCATTGTAATCGACACCAAATTTTTCCTCAGTCCTGGTACATTCTTGACATTGGTCAAGGTAATGCAAGCTCCATGCTCCCTCTGAAAAACAATTGTGCCTACACCTGAGACTATATACTTTTCATCATTACCCATCGCTATGAGTATCTAGAGATCTTTCTCCTCCAAGATACTGAAAAAACTCTTGTCGTCGGTCATGTGGAAAGAAGTTCCACTGTCAAGAAACCAACCGCATCCCACCATGGATGAAACCATGCATGAGAAGAGGGTGAAATCTGACTCGAGCTATGAGGCCAATGCCTCACCTTCAGATCCTTTTGAGGATCCCTTCTTGGATTTCTTCTGTGGACAATTCGTAGCATAATGGCCCACTTCATGACAATGAAAGCATCACACTTTTGATTTGTCAAACTTATTCCTACCATGGAGTAACTAGATTTGGGATGGGATGCCTTCCCTTTCCCTTTCCTTGCCTTACTCGCTAAGGCTAGATTTTCCTCATCATCTTGCTTTGATGAGGATCCATCTCTGGTGCTTCTTCTTATCTCCTCCTGCATAAGATCCGACCAAAGTCGTTCCCAATCTAGAAATTTTTCTCTTCCATTTACCGAGTCTTGGTAGCTATGCCAGCTCTTGGGAAGACCAAGGAGTGCAAGACTCACCATGTCATCATTGGCTGTCATGATCCCTACACTTCCAAGCTCATCCCTGCAGGTGGTGAGCTTGTTCAGATATGTAGAGATTGTGTCGCCCTTTTCACACTTGATTTTTTGAAGCTTGTCTTTCAGTGCCAGCTTTACTCTGATCACTTCTATTCTGATATAGATCTTTCAATGTTTTCCACATCTAAAACGGTGTCTCCTTCCCATGGAGGCTCGAGACAATGTGGTCTTGAACTCCCTCCAGGAGGATTCTCCTTACTCTAGCCACACATTTCTTCCATTTCGCCAATTCTGTAGCATTAGCTGCTATTGGCTTGGGGAATTCTTGATCAATGAAGTCATTTAGACTTATGTCCTCTAATACTGCTTCCATGCGATCCTTCCAGGCTATATAATTTGAGCTGCCACCAAGGGCATACTCGAGTCTTAAACCGTTGAACGCCATTGGTGAAATTGATATGTGATAAGAACTTGATTTCTATATTCAGGAACCTCAAACTTCAAACTTCTCCCTTCTTGTATACTGTTCTTTGCTTTGATCACCTTTGCTCTGTTACCATGTAGAAATTCCCACCGTAGATCAACAAATTATGCAATATACTAAAGCAAAATACAAGATCTACTTATACAACAAACTTTGCAGAAGCTTAATCTAATATGAGCAAGATCAACTAGAACACATATAACTGAGAATGAAAAATCAATCACACATGAACACATAAGAATAACCTGGGGAAAGCCTCAGCCTAAAACACTAATCTCTGTATTATCATTACAAGTGGAAATATGTTCAGATTTCAAAAAGAATCAGCTCACAAGCTATCTTGTTCTCTCTGCAATCTAACTGCTGCTCATAGATAGTCAAAGGCTTCTCACAAACCTTCTCCTCTGCCCTCCAAGCCTCCTATTTCCTTGTAGTTTTCCTTGGGGTCTAGTGCTGCCACCTGTGTGAATTGGCCTCTTCACACACTCACTAACCTCTGATCTAACTGCGCAATCCTTTAGGAGATAATTCCTTCTGCATGGATGAGTTTCCTATATAGTAAAAATCCTCCAACTGATAGTACACTATCCCTTCCTCTGATCTCAACTGGGTCTCTAACTGAACTGACATGCATGAATTATTTATGAGAGAATATTCAATTATCCGAAGTGCAGCAGTTACATGCATGCATGCATTAACTAATTGAATTCACAATTAATTCAATGATCTGTTTGAACTAATCTAACTGGACTTGACTCAGTTAAATGAGCCAACTAATTACAACTCAATATTACAACTCATCCTCATCTCTTTAACTGATGGATAAATTCCTCAATTAATGGAGAAACTGTTGCATGTCTTCACATAGACTTCATGTTTGATTTTCTACAGCTAATTAACTCAAGATGAATTAATTAATTATTTTACAAACAACTGCTAAGATCACTTCTCAATTTTAGTTTAGGGACTAACTAAAATTGGAATCTAACCTGAAATGCTATTTATAGCAATGCTATTTTTAGCACTTCCATTTTTCATTCCTTGTTGCTATGTCCAACATTGGTACCCGAACTGTTATTTATAGCATTTCTTGTTGCCATTTTCAATAGTTTGCAACATTGTTGGTGCTGCCCTTCTTGTACTTAATGTTCAAATGAAACTGTTGCAGGTATGTGGACCATTTTTTATGGTGGTTGTTCTGCAACTTCCCTTGTGTTTGTATGAACTGCAACGGTTGGTGCTTTGTGTGGATGACCATTTCTTGCACAATGGAATACATTTCTTTTCATAGGTGGGATACTTTCAGACTGTGTCTGGAAGTGTTTCACTGTGATATGCCATTGGGTGCCCTTGTTGAGTAAGAACTGCACCAATAGCATAGTCAGAGGCATCTGTCTCGATCGCAAATTGTTGCTGCAGGTCTGATAATATGAGCATTGGTGTAGAGAAGAGGCGATGTTTCAACTTGGAAAACACCTTCTATTGGGATTTAGACCGAAAGAACTTTGCTTTCGCTCCACCTTTGGTGACTTGACTTAAAGGCCAAGTGATATGAGAGAACCCCAACACGAACCTACAATAGAAATTGGCCAGATCCAGTAAGTTGCATAGCTCTGTTCGAGTGGTTGGGGCTGCCCAATCCTGAATGACTTGTATCTTGGTTGGGTCTACATGCACACCCTTCTCATCAATGATGTACCCCATATATTGAACTTGGGTCATGCCAAAAGTGCATTTCTCCAAATTGGCACACAACTTGTGTTGTCGCAAGGTTTGAAGGACCTGTCAAATATGGTGGAGGTGCTCTTCCCAACTCTGGCTGAAGATCAATATGCCATCTAAATATTCCACCACGAATGCATTGTTGAAGGGTCGCAAGATGTCATCCATCAATCTCATGAAGGTTGTGGGGGCATTCGTCGACTCGAAAGGCATGACCAACCATTCGAAAAGGCCCTCCTTGGATTTGAAGGTCAGAGGGTTCAATAGGCACCTAGTGATAACCAGACTTCAAGTCAATATCTCTGAAATATTTGGCCCTCTTAAGCTGGTCTAGAAGGTCATCAATCCGTGGGATTGGGTACCTATTCCGGCCACAGAGCGAGGTCTAGACTCATATATAGCATGTCGCTTCCATATTTATGGTTGTCCTAATAATACATCACAAACTTCAAGAGGAGCAACATCACACAATAGCTCATTCATGAAGGGCTTGATCCTATAGGGAAGGGGCACTGTTGGTTGAAGTGAAGATCTCGTCCTTGATGATGCCACCCCATGGTGTACGACTGTGGATGTGCTGTAGTTGGTAGGCCCAACCGCTTCACAACCTTTGTTGAAATGAGGTTCTTTTGGCTCTCGTTGTTGACAATGAACTGCAACAGAGAACACTTCACCCAAAATTGTGAGTGGAAGAGGTGTCCCCCCTCCTCTGGATCTTCAAGCTGATTCTCTTAGATCTTAGTGGTGGCCACAGTGGCACTTGGCTCCTTGTGAATGATCTACTTCCCTTTTTCATTCCCCTTGTTGGGTTCCGACTCAGAGTCATAACATGGGTCTGATTTGGAAGCCTTCAACTCAGACATTAGTGGTTGCTTGGCCCGACACTCACTTGTGTTTTAAGCGGAGATTTTATGGAACTCACACCATTTTCCTGTGTCCTTCTTTATCTTCATGGTGTTGTTCTTTGCTTGTGGCTTCGATGGGTTTTCCTGGGTCACCTCACCTTGACTTTGTCCTTTTCTTTGTGGTTTTGGGGTGCCTTTTCCTTGCTTCGGATTCACAAATCCAAAGTCCTGCTTCTTTTGTTTAAACTTCTGCTCAATCTTGACAATGTATCGGTACATTGTGCCGAGCAAGGATATGTGCAGGAACTCCATCTCGTCTTGGATGTACTTGTGTAGACAGTCGTGATACTTGAGTACCAAATGCCGCTCATAATACTTGATACCCAGTTTCGTGCGAAGGGTATGGAAAACATTTGAAAACTCCGACACATCTTTGTCCCTTCCTTGTAGTAGTGTGGTCCACTTTATGTATTTATCTTCTTAGCTCCCAACAGGGTAATATTGTTCCTTGATGGTGTGTCGGAAAGAATTCCAAGTGGGTGCGACTGAAAACAATGAAGATTCCCTCTCATCTTTTTGTTCACAATAGGTTTCCCACCAGTCCTTGACATGTGGGGTGGCTTTGAGAAGTGCAAAAGTAATGTTTTTCCGATTGGAAAAGTCATGAACTAAAAAATATTCTTCCAACATATTTAACCATTTATCTATGGTGTCTGCATCTATTTGGCTCTCAAATATGTGAATAGAAAAGTTAACTTGTACCTTAAAAGGAGTGGAACCTCCAAAGTGGTCGCCAGATGAAGATGCGTCGCCTGTGGGTAACCATCGAAGGATTTGGGCAAAGTTATCCATCATCTTGTTCCTCTGTCGCTCGAGGACTTCCTCGAGCAGTATTTTGAAAGGATATCCTTCCCCCTCATCTTTCTTTTATTCCGCCATGGGAGGTCGTTGGGTTTTACGAGGCTGGTCTTGCAAAGGTTCAACTAGATCGAGCCCTAACTCCTTATAGCCAAACCTCATTGGGGACATGCAAAGAAAAATAGAGAAAGAGAGGACCGCTTGGATACCATTGATCCAAACTTATGTAGGAACACAACAAATTACAAAAATACCCATATACACAAAGATGCAACATAAATAAAACTTCATTTCATTAATATCTAAGAACTGAAATATGCTTACATATAGAAATAAAAATAAACTAGCTTGGGCGATGGTAACTTATCTTTGAGAAGAGATGTGGTGGCTACATGCCTTTGAACTGCATTACAATGAGGCTGAAAGGCTTATTTATTATTGAGAAACAATGGAAAGCCCTAAACATCCAAAAACCTAAAAGTAGGAGATAAAGTGTCAAAACTTTGGGCCCCATTTGGGTAAATTGGTGTATCAACTTCCCGAGGTCATATCTTTGGCATACAATATCCATTTGGCCATCATAATACCTCGTTCAAATATTTCAAAGAGGAGGCCGAGAATAAAATTGGTAAATTGGTTTGGGGCTTTTTCGCTCTCTCCATTTTCCCTAAAAACATCTTTTAGTTCCTCAAAACGACTCTAAAAGTTTAGGACCCAAAAAACAACCAAAAATAGTAAGTTGTGCTACAATTAAGGAAACTGAAAAGAAACAATGGTGGGGGTCCAAGTGGAATAGGCGGGTGGCCACCAATATCCACTTGGATCAATAATATGAGAGGTACACTGGTTACATGGCTCTAATGACTGAGCTAGTAGAGACTAAACCATCCTCTTTCAAAAAAGCTATAGAGCAACATGTATGGATTGATGCAATGGTGGAAGAGTACAAATCCATTCTAAACAACAGTGTTTGGGAAGTGGTCCCTAGACCAATAGATAAATCAGTTGTGGGTTCGAGATGGATCTTCAAGGTTAAACATGTAGCAGACGAAAACATAAAGAAGTATAAGGCCAAATTTGTTGCTAAATGATTCTCTCAAGTTGAGGGACTTTACTATGGGGATGCCTTTTATCCTGTAGCAAGGTATTCATCCATTAGATAAATTCTTGCTATGGCTGCACAGATGGAGTGGAAGATCCACTAGATGGATGTAAAAATAATATTTCTCAATGGGGTTATTGAGGAGGAAGTGTACATTGAGAAACCAAAAGGTTTTGACAAATTTGATCAAGAGTCTCACGTGTGTAGACTCAAGCGAGTGTTGTACAGACTCAAACAAGCACCCCGTGGTTGGTACACTAAGATAAAAAATTATCTCACTGCTTTGTGCTTCACCAAAAGTGAAGCAGATGAAAACCTCTATCACATCTTGGTAGATGGTAAGTTATTTATTATTGTCTTATATGTTTATGATTTATTTTTAACTGGTCATGAGCAACTAATCAGATTTGGCAAGGAGGACCTTGCAAGGGAATTTGAAATGAAGGACATGGGTCTCATGCACTACTTCCTTGGATTGGAAGTATGGAAAGGCGATGGGGAACTTTTTGTGTCTCAAGGCAAGTACACAAATGAGATACTACATAGATTCTGTGTGGAGAGTTGTAAACCCATGGAGACACCTCTAATGACCAACTGGAGAAAGGAGGATGCCACTTCGGGTGAAGAAGTGGATGATACCATTTATCATCAACTAGTGGGTTCACTGATGTATCTTGTGAACACACGACCAAATATGTGTTATGCAGTCAACCAACAGAGCCAAGATATGGTTAGGCCAACCAAATTGTATTGAAATGCAACTAAGCATGTTTTACGATACCTCAGGGGCACTACCTAGTTTGGACTATGGTACAAACGGACAGAGGGAGTGAAGTTGTGTGGCTTCACAGATTTATATTGGGTCGGGAGTCCATCCGACCAAAAGAGTACATCAGGTGGAATTTTCAGTGTTGGGTCCGCAGTTGTTTCCTGGTACAACAAGAAGCAAATATATGTGGTGCTCAACTTGGCAGAAGAAAAATACGTGGCTGCAAGTCAAGCAACATGTGGGTTCATTGATGTATCTTGTGAACACACGACTAAATATGTGTTATGAAGTCAACCATCTGAGCCAAGATATGGTTAGGCCAACTAAATTGTATTGAAATGCAGTTAAGCATGTTTTACAGTACCTCAGGGGCACTACCCAGTTTGGACTATGGTATAGACGGACATAGGGAGTGAAGTTGTGTGGCTTCACAGATGTATATTGGGTAGGGAGTCCATCTGACCGAAAGAGTACATCAAGTGGAATTTATAGTGTTGGGTCCATAGTTGTTTCCTGGTACAACAAGAAGCAAAGATATGTGGTGCTCAACTTGGCAGAAGAAAAATACGTGGCTACAAGTCAAGAAACATGTGAGGCAATCTAGATGAGAAAGATACTTGTGAGACTGTTTGGTCAGATGATGGATCCAACCGTGATCTATTGTGCTAATCAGAGTTTCTTTAAGCTCTCTGAGAATCCTATATTTCATGATCGATCCAAGCATATAGATATCTTGTATCACCATTTACGAGACTGTGAGCAAAGGCAGATAGTGTTGCTACAATACATTCTGACATAGGAACAAGATGCTGACATTTTTACAAAGGATTTGTCAAGAGGAAGTTTGAGTTCCAAAAGTGCAGGATAGGGGTGGTTTATAACCCCTTTCTTGCTGAGAGGGTGTGTTGAAAAATGCAACAAGAAAGTCTCAATTTGAATTTGCTTGGTCAAATTGAGAAAATTTGAATTTCCACATCAGGAGACAACTTGGATTTAGTTAACTTATGTGACATAGCTCTTGTCAGTTAGTTAGCTCAGTATATTTGAGTTAAAGGAGTTGGAGTTCAACTAAGCATGTGTAATTGCTCATTTGTAGCAATCAAGGTTTGTTATTTCAAGTTGTTTTCAGTTAAACTTATTCTAACTATTGGAGGAACTAGTGGAAGGGCGGTTGTGTAGTGGGACAACAATCTAACTCAGTGATCATCCAATTAACTGATCAATCAACCCAAAATAGCCAATGCATGTAGAGAATTCGAGTTCCCCAACTGTGGTGGATATTCCAAGGCAGTGTAACATCAATTGTAGACTAGTCTTTAGTGTACAAGTGTTGCATGAAGTTAGATGATCAACCTTGGGAATTGCGCAAGCATTTGGTGGAAATTCCTAAATATTGGGGCCCTAATTTCCTCAAGAATTGTGTAAGGAAATAGGGGCTTAAGCAGATGCATAAATGACTAAGTCTGGGTTAGAGCTTCTCAGTGAGCAGAGAGATAGGTTATTCACTTACAGGTTGATATCATATTGAGCTAGCAATTGTAATACATCTCTATTCATCAGATTAATGCAAGCAGGCAAAGGGGTTTTAAACACATTTCTTCCCCCTGTAAAAATATTGTGTGCATGTGTGTTATTTCTCATTGCATGTTTGTGATTGGTGTTCTATAATGTGAATTGAGTTATGCAACGCAATAGAGTAGGATTGTGTCTTGTGATCTAGATTAAAATTTCACGAGTAGTTGCAATTCTATACCATAATTTCCATCATAAGTAGTCCCACCTAGTTTACATAAATGAGGTTGCTTATCAAACTTACTCTCTGGATGTCCAAAAATCAACATAACATTAGGGAATGTGCTATAAGATTCTCCCACACCCAAACAAGTAGAAGAGGATGTAGATGGCAAGGGAGATACTTTCACCCAACAACTTATTCCTCCATAAGATCCATGGCACTTTGAGAGTTAAATATCAAGAAAACCCACATATATGAGGAAAAGGAATTCCTAGGAGAATTCAAGAATTTGTTTAAAAAAAAATCCCTTTTGCAGACTATTAGGTATGTTCCCATATATATTGAGTACATCAATGAATAATTCCTTGAGAAATGTAGGAGGAAAATAAGAGATATTCCAACTATAAATGTGATAGGGCAGTTCACAAACCTTATGCTCAGGAGACTGATTGCTTCCCAGTATTTGGACTTAACAAACCTTGTGGTAAATGTCCAGATCATTCAAAATTTAATCAAAAACACCTTGATTGATTTAGGTGCCATAATCAATGTTATTACTAAATACACACTACTAAAACTAAACCTCCAAGATTCACTAAGGCAAACCGCTACTATAGTCTAGCTTGCTAATAGGTCAACAATGGAGCCAGAAGGAATGTTAGAAGAATTCATAGTCTCCATTGACTCCTAGGATTATCCCATTTTTTTTCTAGCACTCCAACCAAAAACCAAATTCAATGGGAATCCACTTATTTTGGGAAGACCTTTGTTGGCAACAGAATATGCTTATATCAAGAGCAGGAAACATGACTACCACAAATGGCTAGTCCCAAAAACAACTTATCCTTTAGCCTCCTATTTAACGACTAGTTGAGGTAGAATTTCCAACTTGGGTAGAGGAAGAAGAAGAAGACTGCATCCATACTTCCACCTATCTCATTTATAAAATTGACAAGTCCTTGGTTAGAAAACAAGTTGTTGAAGATACTTTTATTTCCAAGTTCCTGCAAAATCAATACTCTACTATTATACAAATTAGTGGCTTAAATGGTGGACAACAATGTACATTCTTTGATAACCAAGAGAGAAATGTGTGGGCATATTTGTTCATAAAAGAATCTAATAATCCTGCCACCAAAACCATAGAAATTTGCCTCTTTAAAAGTCTAAAAATCAAAACAAACATTATTGCTCACCAAGAGCGTAACTTGTTGACTATGTTGAAAAATATTGTCCCATCATTTGCATGGGACTACAAGGATATGAATGGAATCCATCCCTTCACTTGTTCCCATCAAATTTATATCAAATAAAATCACAAACCTATCATGCAACTTAGAGGAAGGATAAATATCGCAATGAAAGACATTTTAAAAGAGGAACTATACAAACTCTTAAATGTTGGGTTCGTTTACCCAATCTCTGGTAGTGAGTGGGTTTCACCCATATTCATTGTCCCTAAGAAGAATGATAAATGGAGAGTATGTGTAGACTACAAGGATCTTAACAAAGCCACTAGGAAATATCATTTTCCTTTGCGATTTATTGACCAAGTCATATGTGTGTTAGTAGTAAACAATATTTCTTATTCTTGGATGGATTTAGTGGATACAATCAGATGCAATTCTATCTATAATATCAAAATAAAACTACTACTTCCACTTGATCTTGGAGAACATTTACCTGTAGGTTCCTTCCTTTTAGTCTCGTCAATGCTCCTACAATGTTCTAGAGAGTTGTACTCAATATATTTTCATACATCAACCATGACACTATCAAAATCCATATGGATGACTCAAAACCTTATGGTAACTCCTTCAATGAAGCCTTGGTCAATCTTTATAAAGTTCTTCAAAGGTGTGAAGAAATGAACCTCTTCCTTAGCCATGAAAAATGACATTTTCTTATGAATGAAGGGTTTTCCTTAAGATAGTATTTGTCTTTTGGGGGAATTGAGGTAGAACCAAAAAAAGTAAATATTACAAAACACCTTCCCATTCCTTAGAAGCAAAAACATTTCAAATAATTCCTTGGCCATGTAGGTTACTATAATAGATTTATAAAGGATTTCAATAGATTAGCCACTCCCTTGTTTTCTTTGTCGACCAAGTACATAGAATTATGTTGGACCATGCAATGCCAAAGAACCCTTGATTTCATAAAATAAAAACTTACATCAACGCTCATCCTACAAGGCTCTAATTGGAAGCTTCGTTTCCACATCCATGTAAATGCTTCAAATAAAGTAGTGGGAAATCTTATGGGACAACAAGAGGAAAAAATGCCTTAAGCCATTTACTTTGCTAATAAAAAAAGGACCAATGTAGAGCTAAACTATTAATAAATCAAGAAATAATTACTTTCAGTAGTTAATACCCTTAATAAGTTATGTTATCGGTTATTGAGCATTTCTGCATATAGATCATACTACCATTAAATACCTCTTGAACTAATCCATAGAGATCATGCTACCATTAAATACCACATGAATTGATATCGATGAATTACCATGGTTAATAATTGTTTTACCATTGGAGGTTTACAAACCCATGGTTTTTGTAAGCCAAAGTATCCACCCATGGCATCTGCAAGATGGAAGAAAACAAAACAAAACAAATCATAATAAAGTGGTGAATATCTAATTCTATGATCATTAATTATCTTTTACCATGTACAATCATTCATTAGTTTTTACCATTAGCAGTTTATAATATTTACCATTGCCTTTTGTAACCCATGGTATTTTTAAATAAAACAAATAACACAAGTGCAGGAGCATGACTCCTGGGTGAAAAATCACTCATAGGTACTATATATACGGGCCTTTCATTTGTAAAGGGACACATTTTTTCCCTTCATGATGTAGAATTAAAATATTTTTCCATTTAATAAGGAATTGGATTTTATCATATTATTGTTCTATTTATTTTATTTTCTATTTTCTCACTATTTAATAAAGAATGAAGTTCTTGCCATATTATTTTTCCTTCTTTACTTAATTTCCATGTATTATGATGTTATTTAGTCTCATTCCTCTCACAATCTTGATAAGTGGTATCAAATCAAGTTACCACTCTATGGGAATCATGGTATGTAGCATATTTCAGTCTAAAAGTTTCGTAGCAATGTCAAACCTCCTTTTGGCACCCTCAAAGTCCATATGTTGGGCCATACACTATAAGTATCACAATTGGTCCACAAGTATTACATGGTTTTTCTACCCTTGGACCTTCATTGACGATTGCAAGAGCATTGTTATCCCAAAATTTCATATAGATGATAACAACATAGTAGCATGTTAGAAATAAGTTCAAATACAAGAGAAAACAATCCTAGATGAAAGAAATTCCTAAATCATGAAAATAGATAGGAATATATTAGAATTCCATTCATTGCGCAACTTTCTGACTAATCGCATAGGACCACACGTATGTTCTTCAGTAAACTCGCATGAGCGCGTGGATGCCAGCGGAAAAGTTGGGCGATAGTTGTTTCCACATTTTTAACTCTCTAGCATGTGGATTTGACAGTGCGATGTCTCACACATATGGATTCTTGCCTTTTGATAGAGGGAAAAATCGACCCCAAGCTCTACTTTTTCCATAAAAATGATCTACATTGGTTATGGAAAGTTTTTTAGAAAATCTTATCCATTGGGGTCTATAAAAGAAGAGTCGGGATAAGGAATTCAGGGATACATCTAGAGTAAGGCTATATTGACAATATTGTGCATAAGTAAGGAGGAATTAGAGACATAGAAAGACACAAAGGCCCATCCCTTAGGAGGGGCGAAGCAACTCCCCTGTAGCCAATTACACAACAAGGTTAATTTTACGGTAAACTCAGTGATTACTGAATGTTCTTGCCTTTTTTATTGGATTACTTTTATGAAATAATATTTTTGTCTATTTACTTTACATAAAGTGTTTGTGTGTCCTTACTGTTTTATGCATTAGTGATATTACCTAGTTTCTAACAAATAATCAACCTATTGTATGTTATTTTTTTATTTTTGTTAAGGCAACCATGGTTCGCGGTCACTAAGTGGCTGCTACGTCCACATATAGTAATCCACACAGGTCCATCATAGGCGGCCTAATATAGTGGGCCTAACCCCAAGGAAATTGAGGAGATTTGACCTCGTGACCTCCTAATAAGAATGGTACTTAGCAACGAGGGCTTGACCAATTGAGCTATCCCTTGGGGCTTGCCGCTTGTATGTTATCATTTGATAACGTGATTATTTCATCTTTTCGTATGTGCTTGAGAGAAATAATCACCAGTAAGAGTGGTGACTCCACTGGGTTTAGATTCTACTTTCTTTCTTATTTCATCCCATTTTGTAGTTTTTCTTTCTCACATTTGTTTGCAGGTACCTCATTTATCCACCCATATGTTGTTTTGCTAACTTTTTGCAAAAAATGGAGCTTAATTAGCCATGAAAATCCACTGCATAGGAAAAGTGTCTCTTAGTGCACGACCACGTGGAATTTATTTGAATAATCGCGCAACACTACACATATAATCTTTGTAACAGTTGCATGGTATGACTTGGTCTCGCTTGACAGTGGTTTATACCCTCTTTTACACCCACAACTCCTCTTTTTTTTTTGCAACCCATAAAGTCAACAACAATAATAAAAAAAAAATCAAGTAAAATATTACCTCATATAATCTAAGTAGGGAAAAGTATACTTAGATTCATCAATTTTACTTAATCGGTGGTTCAATCCCACCCTAACTAGATTTCTTTTGCTTTTATTTTCAAACAAAATATATATTTTGTTTTAAGCAACCACATAATTCTAATTAAAACACCTCACACACAAAAGAGGTCTCATTCCAAAGGAAAATACCATGTGTGCTCTTTGCCCTACACTCTTATGAGTGATCTATGCAAAATAGCATGGTATTATGTTTTGGACCTTTCTCCCCTCACGTAGTCAAAGTTTTTGTGTTTTTTAAAGTAAGCAAGCAATTATTAGTATAGGCAAAGTTGTATAGCACTCACTTCTTATTTCGTTTTTCTTCCAGGTTCTTGCTTTTCTCAGACATATCACACTTCCCACACAACAATCCCTAATTCAAAATTAATTTTAAAATCAACCAACTATATTAATTCACTAACATTAAACCTCCACAAGAGGCACACAAAATCATTAAGTAGTTCAGGCAGGGAACTAGGGTTAGGCATCCAAATAATACCCCTTTGTCATTTACATCTAAAATGTAAGTCAACTAAGTAGCGAGCCTTAAAAATCCTTCATCACCAGATGAAAAATATTACCTGGGAGAAGTGACATTATGTCACAAGGAGGTTAAACCTGAGATATGTTGGTTAGTGCGCTCACTTAGTGGTTACCCACCACTTTGGTTTTGAGTCAATCACAAACGTTCGAGGGCCAATTACTTCTCTCCCATCTAGAAAAGGTGCCATAATTACCATCCTTAGGTAAATTATCTTACCTCTTAGGTGATCGTTGTGGGAAGTAACGATACCTAGATCAAATTTCAGTTGTCATTGGTACACTCCCCAGTCTCCATCATTATAATTTGGTTTTCACTGAGTACGTGAGTACCATCCATCTGACGGGCTTGAGACCCTCTTAGTGGTGGCTTGCCAAAGGGTTTCGATGACTTATATTGAGGGGAAAAAAGCGTAGGTTTCTAGCAACATTTTACTTTCTTGTTACACAGATGTGTGGATTTTAAGTACCCGACACTTGTTTATTATTAGCATTTTTATTGCATTTCTTGCATGGGTTTTGCTTGTCATTTAAATAAACACATGTATTAATTGGGAAAATGAAGTGCATTTGCTTGACATATTGCAACACTCAATTTAATTGTCACCATTACGGGCCTTGGCCCAAACATCAATCATGGAGACTCCAAAGTCTTCCTCCCATTGAAGGAGTTTTTTCTCCCCTTCTAACTCACAAAAAGGTAACCAAACACACATTATGTCAAGCATTGGTAGTTGAATATTCTTTACTCGCAGCATCACTACTTTGATCCATTCAAGCGACTCCCCCTCAATCACCTTCTACCTCAGGGTCAACTCCTTCGGGAGCACCTCTGACCACCAACATGGTTGGACAATAATAGGATCTTGTTGGTCCCACTTCTTTACCTTTTATAAAACGTTTGAACCTTGCAGACTTGACTAAGCTCATTAATGATCCCATGCATCACGATGCTACTTGGATCACTATGATGGTGAATATTCCCACAAACATCCCCAAATTTGAAGCCAAATCCGAGAAATACATCGCAAATTGTGTGATGTCCTTTGACCTGTGGTGTTCATCTAACACTTATATAGAGTATTTTATTTGCCTTTTCTTGTTTCAACAAAGGATCATTGGCGATTCAACCAAATAGTATGTTGAAAAACTTGTCGTGAGACACTCTACTTTCAATTCACTAGCTTGAGAGTTTTGAATACTATCAATTGCCTATTTTCCATGACCTAGGGATTGAAATTCTTTCGAATTTCCACCAGACTACGACCATCTACATTTCAGACCACATTCATGAATGGAAGAGACACTATAATCTATGTAAAATCAAAATTGATGATTAATTTATTCTTGATTGGTGTTTTAAATCCCTCCTCCCCCCCATCGCCAAAGATGTCGCATCGACCATGCGAACTATTGAAGCATAGGCCATCACTAAAGCATAACAATATGACCTGATTTACTCTCAGTCAGCCTATTTATACACTATTTTCCCTAATGCATCTCGACACCTTACCCTTGAATCAACCATACCTGGAACATCTTATGAAACTGATGGCCTCATCGACTCAATTGCCAACACCATGACATCTATCATTCCACAGGGACAAACTGTCACAACACACCAATATTTTGCTCCACCTCAACAAACTCCCATTGCTTGTACCTCAGTTGCTTCACAATATGAGAGACTCTCAACTTACTTTTCATTCCATCTGGTACTTTCCCACAAGGCTACTCATAAATTCACAGGTTAAGTGCAATCCATCCATGTTCCATATGTGGGGTTTATGGTCACTACACTAATCATTGTTTTAATTTACCAAGGTATCATGACACTTTCCTCGCTCTCACTCAACCAATAACATCCCTTTCGCGAGGTTACACTCATTTATAGGCAAACTATCTTGTTAACCAAATTATTTATATTTCTTCTTGCTTAGAAGAAGATCAAGTTCTACAAAGTGAATGTCCATCCTTTGACTACTTCACTTATTCCATCATTGTTTTAACTTGAATCCTCAACGTCCACCTGGGTCCCCTCCCATACTACAAGCACCATAGTTGCATATTATAGTAGTGGATTGTCATGATCTTAGAAGAACCAGATGCAACCAACCATAGGGCTCCCTCACATATAGGCACCCCTTGCTCTAGATGCCATTAGGAAGAGCATACACCAGAACAATGCCCTCTGCGACACACCATAACCATCATTCCCCACTCATCTTATTCACAGGTCCCATAAGGATGACCTCCTTTTTCATGCCCCCCACGAGGGAGAGGATGTATTTCACGTCTCCCATGAGGTTGTGCACCTATATTTCATAATCGAGGAAACCGTTACAACCCACCTTCACCACCCTGTAAGCCATCACATACAAACTTGCCCTATTTTTGATTGTGATGGCAAACTAATTCTAGGTCTATCAATTTTGACCTCCAGATGACCTGAATCCCTCGATTGTGTGGGTTATGGGTCCACAAACCTACGTCTTCTATAATTATCACACAACAATAAACTTAGGGGTGTGATCTACTCCATACCCAAACTCCAACAACTATTTCCCGTAGGCCACATCTTCCAGCCATATTCTCTCATGCAAAAGTTCACTCTCGAATCTTTCAGTGAAAACACTCACAAGTCTTAAAATAGGTCAGGGGTTAGCCCCCTTCCAATTTTCTCCATGGAGCCTGACTGGTTTTGAGTCCAACCACCCAACTAGAGCCCGCTTGAGTCGAGGGTCGGGCAGGTCGAAGCTCTCTTCCAGACTCAATAAAATTTAGTTGAAACCTGAAGGTCATGTACTTGGACCTAGATCTTGTTGGTGTGAAAATTCTCCACCCATTCACATTCAACTCGACCCTACCCTCGGTCGATACAAAAAGGTCATGCGAGCTTGTCATATTTGATGGCCTGGAGACTTGGTGGCTATTCTAGAACTCATTCTACCCACACCTCATGACTCTGGGCTTGCGATACAACAACTTTGGGCCCCCATTTCCCTCTCTCAGGTGGCAAATATAAAATTATGAAGGCTTTGTTCCTCTCTCTAGCTAAGGTCTAAGCAAATAGCAAGAAAAAAAAAGGAAACTAAACACGCACAAGAACCTTACAACAATAAGCATGAAATAAACACATAAGATATATATTTAAAATTGGTCCTGATTACATATTAAGGGCTTTCGGCTCGACGACCTCTCGAACTGATTTTTACAATGCATCGGCCACTTCCCTAACACACTTGCAGGTAGCTGATATAAAGAAAACAAACCCTAAAAAAGTGAGGAATCTTGTTCTTGCTAGCTCACGCTTAAAATTTGAATTGAAAGTTACATTAAATTAAGAGAATCATGTCCATTCCCTTAAGTTTCCATACTGCTTCTTCTAAAAGTATCTGGAATCGAATTTGATTGGGGTGGGAGTGTCAATTCTCCTGCATCAAACTCCCATGCTTTAAAATTTTCACGATCTCCAGATTAGGCACTTCATTGTTGTATCTCGTCCATTTCCATCTTCAGTCTTCTTTCGCCACATGTATCGCTGAGTGAGCTACAATCAAAGCCTCCATTGACACCTCACCGAATCTCTCCTTTGGTTTTAACTTTTGGAATCATAGGTTTGCCTCCATTGGAACCTCTCAAGATCCCTCACTCCTTTAGATATTACATGATTTCTCACCTCCTTCGAAAATTCTACCCACGACCGCAGCTGTGGAATTGCATCTTGTAGGAAATCTTCACGTTATTCTTGCGCTCTGATACCACTTAATGACATACCAATTAAGGGTCTATAAATTTCAACCTCCAGATGACCTAAACCCCTTGATCCTATGCGTTGTGCCAAGGCCCACATGGTGGCTTCTCCCGCGATTATTGCACAAAAATGAACTCAAGGCCATGATTTCCTTCATACCCAAACTTGAATAATGATTTTGTGCAAGCCACGACTTTCGACCATATTCCATCATGCAAAAGTTCACTCTCGACCCAATTATTCAGCTACAACACTCACGGGTCTTCAACTAGGTCGAGGGTCAACTCCCTTTCCAGTTTCTCCATGGCGGACAACTAGTGTCGGGCACGACCACCCGACTGGGGCCTGCCCGATTTGAGGGTCGAGCAGATTGGAGCTCTCTTCCCGACTCTGTAAAATTTACTTGAAGCCTAAAGGCCACGTACTTGGACCTAGATCTCATTGGTGAACTTCTATACCCATTCAATTTCAACTCAATCCTACCCTCGGTTACTACAAAAGGTCATGTGAGCTTACCATCTTTGATGGCCTGGAGACTCAACATCTCTTTTGGAACTCATTCTTCCCTTGCCGCATGTCTATGAACTTGCAATACAAAAAATTTGGGCCCCCATTTCCCTCTCTTAGGTGGAAACTATAAACTTATGAAGGCTTTATTCCTCTCTTTGATTAGTCTGAACAATTAGCAAGGAAAAAAAGGAAATGCACACACACAAGAACCAAACAATGATAAGCATGAAATTAACACGCAATATATCTATTCAAAATCCTGATTACATACTGAGGCCTCTTGGGTTGGCGAGCTCTCAACTTGGATTTTACAATGCATTGTTCCCTGCCCTAACCCACTTGTAAGTGGGTGATATAAATAAAAAAAACCCTAATAGAGTGAGGAATCTCGTTCCTCCAACTCATGCCTTGTAGAGGCTTAAAATTTCAATTGAAATTTACAATAAAATTGAGAAAATCACGTCCATTCCCTCAAGCTACCACACCGCTTCTTCTACAAGTGTCTGGAATTGAATTTAAGTTGAAGTGGGGGTGTAGATGCTCCTGCATCAGATTTCGTACACCATCCATGTTTATGCATGAACCTCTACCCTAATTGATTTGTGAATTCCAAGATTATACCCCTTTTCCACATGGAAGAACACAAAACCTTTACTTATCCGATGACGAGCCTAATGAAGACAAATCCCCCCCAATGATCTCTTCTATTTATCTTCCAATGGATTTGAAGAGATATACTACTTCAAGCACCTTACTCTCTTGGCTGAGGATGAATATCCCCCTCATTTACTAGACCATGCTAGGGGGAAAGAAAGTACTCCCTCTTCATCTCTACCAAATGAAGCTCAAGCACCTTCTAGAGTTAATTATGGAAACACTCCCATGGAACATTGTTATCCATTATATTCAAGTGATGATGATGATCACTCTATCTTTTTCTTATCAATAGTCAATATTTGATTTTCCATCAACTTTATTAGAGTATGTGGTTGTCCCCAATCCCCCTAGACCTAAAAAACTACCTGGATAAACAAAAAGAGTTTGAGTTCAAGGCTTACTTGGAAGAAGCATGATTCAAATATGGCTATCCAAGCTTCCACAATCGCTCAAAATGCTGATAAAATCACTTGAATCAAGCTATAAAAATCAATAGTAAAAAAGAAGTCAACCCCCTATTTATAGTCGTTTGACCCAAATTTTGACTCGCATGTTTGAGCAAATCGTAGACCCAATTCCGACATGGTTGGAACCATTGGATTCCTTGTAATGAAATATTCACCATGGTATCTTCCATTCCATGTTTCAGATACTTTCATCCAAGAGATATTTTTAGCATGGCACCTGTACAGGTGCGCACATTTTTTCATACCCTCTCACATTTGCCTTTTCAATTTTTATTATGAGTGAGCAATCTCATTTGTTGTACTCACAATTTCTTGTATGATGAATCTAACTAGAATATAGCGCTTTTGTGTCCCTCCTGAGATGCATTGCATTGTTTCATTTTATCCTTTTGAAACCAACCATGCATACTTACCCAAGTTCATTGCAATTCCTCCTCTACCATACTATCTTATCACATGGAATAGCTCTACAATTACCTATCCAACATGGCTATTCAAGTAGAACCCTTTAATCATTTGGTATCCATGCCAACATTTTATGTAGGTTCGAGAGTTCATATAGTCATTCTTACAATTGCATATTCTCTCTCAGTATTGTTTTTGCTTGCCTACCTCAGACTCCCCTTCATTTGGTTTCATCGGGATTTCAATATGAAGTTTCACATGGATTTATGTCCCACTTGCAACTATAAGCCCTTCATTTTTTATTTTTTGATTCATCCATATTCCCCAGAAGACACCCCTAGGGATGCATTCCCTCCCCTTTTTTTATCTCGAACATATACAATATCGCACCAAGGGCACTCGTCTTCTGGTTGTATTACTCAAAACACCAAAAAATAAGACCCTCTTCACCTTATGATAGTTTGAGTACTTGATGCCACAATTCTACATTGGCAACAATTTTGTGTCGCCTTTGTTTGGAGCATCTACATTGAGTCACCTGAGTAGGTTCGACTATAGCTTGTTGTTAATATTGGTCATCGTTGTTTGAATTTTATTTTCATCACCTCCCCAGTACCCCTTGTCACTCCGATATTTGTGTCATTTGTCACATATTCGATTATCGACTATCATTAATAGTGGTCTCCCTTTGTCTAACTGTTATTATCCTTGGCATGCTAATACCCCCATGACACCCTTTTTACCATTTCATTGCGTAGGTCTCCTCGGTTTCACACTGAGAATAATTCCCCTTTTTCATTGCCCAAGTGGTCCTTGTCATTTCTGTCAATGTCAACCATCATTGTAAATGATCCATTTAAAGACAATCATCCCAATTGATAAAATGACCTCATACACAATTTGTTAAAGTCCCTATGTCAGTACAAGTCTTGGTTACTTTGTTACTTTCTATACATCCCTCATGTGATGTTCACTTTCGTCGAAACCAACATTTATTATCTAAAAGTTCTGATATGTCGAAGATAGTTTGTTTCCTAGTTAGCCATTCCCTTATCATAGTTCTCCTTGGGGCAAACTAGGAGAGACATCAGTGCCCCTAGATCCATCCGAATTACTCCATGTTTGACTTGAGGTCAATTTATTCACATGGAAATATGTCGCACATGTTCTTGGTCTGTTTGCTATGGCTCCTTGCACCTTCAGTTTGCATGCAAACTTGGGTTAACCTGGGAAAGAAATTAGTGCTCCTTGATCGAGTCAACTCCACCCATGCTCGACTCCAATTACACTTTTTCGCATGACCATGAGTTACATTGACCCCATGAAGACTTGAAGGCCTTAGAATCCCCACTACATTCATATCCCCCCATCAATTGGGATACCCCCTTTGTTAGGTCCCTATAATACTAGTGTATTCCCTCATTATTATTGTCAGTGTAGCTCCCTTATTGTTATTGTTGTGCCCATGTAGTCCCCATATTGTTATTATTGTGCCCCATGTAATCCCACTATTGTTATTGTTGTGCCCTTACATTACTATTGTTATATTGGCTTTGATTATATTGTGACCCCTTAGACTCCTAGAAAAGAGGTTTTGTCATTTGCATCATCCAAGAATTTTTCATTTATGTAATGTAAAGGAGGTTTTCCCCTCAAAGAGGATAATTTTTAAGTCGTTGATCTATCTATTTGTGAGTTGGTTGCATAACATTTGGTATCAAAGCTTTGGATTTTAGGGTTTGCTACTTCAAACAGGTAATGGTGGAATTTTCGCTATAACTTTTTTTATATGAAGCTTCAAAAGCTGAAATTGAAACCACATGGAGCTGAAATCTTGGTGAACCTCATGTAAGAATTTAAGATATTTTCTCACTATATTTTCGGAGATATGATCCGAGGAAGTTAGGGTTTTTTCAGGCTCCAAAATTCCATCTCAAACATGTGACCTTGGGAAAATTGTCATAATTTTCTCTTTGAGTATCATATTCAAATTTAGTAAAAAGTGATAGAAAGAGGACAAACTTAGTTTGTTGGCTATCATTTTTAGGGCGGAAGGTTGAAATAGTGACACGTGGAACTCCATACAAGTTTGCTCTACTTAACCAATCTATAATCAGGTCATCGTGGGAGATTGGGCATAACGTTTTCTTGAAGAGTCCAATCTCGATTAGATTTGTGGGGTTGGAAAGAGGAAAGGGATACCATAGGACAAAATTTAAGACCTTGGAGATCTGAAATTACAGAGTTACAACAGATTCAATATCGAGCTCCTACAAAGCGAAAAAAAAGGTGTTTAGTTTTTAAACTTTGCATAAGCTCTGTTTGAAAAAATAGTTTGAAGTGATTCAAAGGGCATAGTGAAGCATAATTATCATTAATTGATGCCCCAAAGAAATAAAATGGAAACACCTGTTAAGGAACTCGAAAGCTCTACTAAGACACATTAGAAGAGAAAGAAATGCAACATGATATATCAAAATTGTGAGACCATGTGAAACAAGTTTCACCCTCACAAAAAGTAATAGAAGTTAAGATCGATGGTATAAATGCAAAACTGGAAGGCAACATGGAAGATTTGAAGAAAGACTTGAAAAAATTGCTACAAGAAATGATTTCTAATGGTGAAAAGGTAGTAGAGGAAACTCATGATGAGAACAAAAGAAATGCTAATCATGATTTCATATACTCTAACATTGGATTGAAGACCCACCATATTCCAAAAATCGATACGAGTAAGTTTGATGGAAAGAATCCTGTAACATGGATACTATAGATGAAGCAATATTTTTGATCTCTATAATGTGAAAAACACACAAAAGTCATGCATTGCAACTTTATATTTAAAACCCAATCAATTTGTATGGTATGAATGGCTTTGCTCTTGTAAACAAATTGTCACTTGGTAAATTTTTACGGAGGAAATGATAGCACATTATGAGGATAAAAAGAGCAACACTTTCTTTGGCCAATTGATAAATCTCAAACAAAAGGGGTCAATAGTGGAGCAAATTGAAGACTTCCAAAAATTGAATATAAGGGTAAATGATATTCCATAGGAGCATAAGATTGATGTCTTCATAAGGACTTTACAGGATAACATCCAACATGAGGTTCGCCTTTGGGAACCTGATTCATTAAAGAAGGGATTCAGGTTGGCAAGAAAAATTGAAAGCAAAATTTTGGCAACAAGGAAGCCTACCACTCACATCTATAAAGATGAAAGTGTTGTTGCTCCTAGCCTTCCACAATGTACAAGGTTGACACCACAACGATTGGAAGAAAAAAGAGCAAAAGGGTTTTGTTACAGTTGTGACAGAAAATACACTAAATGTCATAAGTGTGCTAATAATAAATTATTTTACATAGATTGTGAAGAGGAGGAAGAAAAGGAACAAGAAATATCAAAAGAAGAGGATATACACTAGGAACCAACCCTAGAGAAAGAAGAAAAGAATCTAACCATATATTGTAATGCATTAGTAGGAATTACCACTCTTCAAACTCTCAAGATAGAATGTCATATCAAGAAGAAAAAGGTAATAATGTTGATTGATTCAGATAGTACCCATAATTTTATTCATCGTAAGATAACCAAGGAATTGAATTATTTCCTATATCCAACACCAGAGTGTCAAGTGATGGTTGCAAATGGTGAGCCAGGTGGATATTTGTGGCCACCCACTTATTCCACTTTGACCTCCACCATTGTTTCTTTCAGTTTTTCAGTTTTCTTATTTGTAGCATAAATTACTATTTTTGGCAGTTTTTTGGGTCTTGAACTTCTGGAGTTGTTTTGAGGCCATAAACGACATTTTTTGGGAAAATTGGGAGCAACATGACTCCATGGACTGACTTTTCTCACTCAAAAGTTGTAGTCCTCGGAGAGATATTTCTAATGAGGTATTGTGCGCGTCAAACAGAGATCGTATGCCAAAGTTACGACCCGAGGAAGTTGATGTACCAATTTACCCAAACGAGGCCCATAGTTTGGCGCTTCATCTCCTAGGGTTAGGTATTTGGATGTTTAGGGTTTTCCATTGTTTCTCAACAATAAATAGGCCTTCGAGCCTCATTGTAAGATAGTTCAGAGGCATGTAGCCACCACATCTCTTCTCAGAGATAAGTTACCATCGCCCGAGCTAGTTTATTTCCATTTATGTTTGTAAGCATATTTCAGTATTTTACATCAATGAAATGAAGTGTTATTTATGTTGCATCTCTATATTTATGGTTATATCTCTAATTTGTTGTGTTCTTGTTTAAATCCAGATCAATGGTATTAGAGTGGTCTGCTCTTTCTCTATTTTACTTAGCATGTCCCTAACAAGGTCGGGATATAAGGAGTTGGGGCTTGAACTGGTCGAACCTTTGCAAGACCAGCCTCGCAAATCCTAACGACCTCCCATGGCAGATGAAAAGAAAGACGAGGGGGCAGGAGATCCTATCAAATTCTTGCTCGAAGAGACCCTCGAACGACAAAGGAACGTGATGATGGACAACTTTGCCCAGATCCTTCAACGGCTACCTAGGGGCAACACATCTACTTCCATCAGCTACTATGGAAATGCTACACCCTTTAAGGTACAAGTTAACTTTGACATTCCCATATTTGAGGGTCAGATAGATGCAAAGGCTGTAGATAAATGGTTAAATTTGCTAGAAGGGTATTTTTCTATTCATGGTTTTTTTGGCTGGGAAAATATTACTTTCACTCTTCTCAAAGCTGTCCCCCACATCAAGGACTGGTGGGAAACTTATTGTGAGCAGAAGGATGACAGTACAACCTCATTATTTTCAGCTGCACCCACTTGGAATTCATTTCGGAATGCCATCAAGGAGTAGTACTACCCTGTCAGAATCTATGAGGATAAATACATAAAGTGGACCATGCTGTGGCAGGGAAGGGACCAAGACGTGTTAGAGTTTAACAATATTTTTCATACCCTTTGCAGAAAGTTGGGTATCAAGGATTCTAAGCTACATTTGGTACTCAAATACTGCGACTGCCTACATAGGTATATCCAAGACGGGATGGAGTTCCTGGACATCTCCTCGCTCGACACGACGTACCAATACGCTGTCAAGATTGAGCATACGTTTAAAAAAAAGAAGCGAGACTTTGGATCTGTGAATATGAAGCAAGGGAAAGGTGCCCCCAAACCACTGAACAAATGATAAATCCAAGATAGGGTGTCCCAGGACAACCCGCCAAAGCGGTAAGCAAAGAACAACACTACGAAGCTGAAGGACACAAGAAAGTGGTGTGAGTTCCATAAGAGCTCCACTCACAATACAAGTGAGTGTCGGGATAAAGTCTTCAGAATTAGATACACGTTATAACTTTGAGTCAGAACTTGACAAGGGGAATGACAAAGGGAAGCAAATTATCGATCCGGAGCCCAACGCCACCGTTGCCACCACAGAGATCCAGAAGGAGGAACTTGAAGATCCAGAGGAGGAGGGGTGCCTCTTCCACTTCGAGATATGGGTAAAGGGTTTCTCGCTACAGTTCATTGTCGACAACGGGAGCCAAAAGAACCTCATTTCGACAGAGGTTGTGAAGAGGTTGGGCTTACCGACCACAACACATCCACAACCGTACACCATCAAGTGGCTTCAACAAGGACGGTATCTTCGCGTAACCATGAGTCAAAGCCTTATGCTGTTATTGTTACTTTGGGAAATAAGTTGTACAAGATACCGGAGGTAGCGCCACCTACCGCCATCTCTTTGGTTACTACACAACAATGCAATAAGCTCATTTCCAAAACCGAGAAATTTGTTTTCCTGTTGATACATCCTCAAGGAAAGAAGAAGACGGTGGCCATGACCTCCAAACATGGCCCCTCTGCATGACAACAATAGATGAACAAGGTTGTGGAGGAGTACGAGGGCATCTTCACCTCCCCCGTAGGGGTGCCTGTGCAGTGGCAGGTCAAGCACTCCATCGATCTGACCCTAGGTGCACCACTGTCCAATGGACCAATCTATCGATGCTCTGTTATGGAGAACAATGAAATCAAGAGGTAGATTCAGGAACTGCTGCAGAAAGGTCACATCCGACCGATTTCATCACCCTGTGGGAGCCCGATCGTGTTGGTACAGAAGAAGGATGGGACTTAGAGACTCTGTATTGACTATCGGGCGCTGAACAAGATCACTATCCGGAATAGGTACCCGATCCCACGAATTGATGTCCTTCTGGACCAACTGAAGAGGGGAAAATATTTCAACAAGTTCGAATTGAAGTTAGGATATCACCAGGTACCAATCGAACCCTTTGATGTGTGGAAGACTACTTTCAAATACAAGGAAGGCCTTTTTGAATGGTTGTTTATGCCTTTCGGGTTGACGAATGCTCCTGCAACCTTCAAGAGGCTGATGGATGACATCTTGCATCCATTCACCAACTCATTTGTAGTGGTATACTTGGATGACATCCTGATCTTTAGCCAGTGTTAGGAAGAGCACCTCCATCACATCCGACAGGTTCTCCAAACACTGTGTCAACACAAGCTATGTGCCAATCTAGAGAAATGCACTTTTGGCATGACCCAAGTTTAGTATCTGGGATACATTATTGATGAACGGGGTGTGCATGTGGATCTAGATAAGATCCAAGTCATTTGGGATTGGCCAGCTCCAACCACTCTGACAGAGCTCTGTAACTTTCTGGGTCTTGCCATTTGCTACCGTAGGTTCTATTGGGATTCTCTCATATCAATTGGCCCTTGAATCAAGTGACCAAGGGAGGAGTGAAAGAAAAATTATTTTGGTCTGAATCTCAACAGAAGGCATTCACAGAGTTGAAACATCGCCTATGCTCGGCACCAATGTGTTGGTTGTGGAGCTTGATTATCTTCTGTATTCAAAGGTTTCAGTTGGATGTATACCCCAGGAAGACTGTATACCCCTCGGGGCTAGCGGTCCCTCGATGGGGGTTCAGGGGCAGCGCCCCCGAAGCTAAAAATAGATGTAAAATTGCCTTGTAAAAGTCTAGTAATTTCTAGTCAATTTGGGCCGTTCATTAGGCAGATGATCTGATGGTAGAAGTTATGTTTAATGTAGGGTTTTTTGCCCTAGAAGGCAACCCCTCACTATATATGAGGGAATTGTATTGCGTCTATGTATATCTGTATTCTGAGTGAGGAAGAGAGAGGAGATTGAGAGTGAAGAGGGTGTTACAGCGGATCT
>APFE030873941.1:59547-91769 GCA_000404065.3 Pinus taeda
AAGTGGGAGAATGTTGGGTTGTGTTATATTCTTTCCATGACTAGCCCACGTAGTTAATCGGGGGGTTAGAAGGGGGGCAGAGCCCCCCCTTCGTTGCATCAATTGCGTAGCAAGGGGAGTCACAGGGGGTTTGAGGGGTGCAGGTAACTCCTAAAATTTTGGTTTTGGACCCTATGTTAGGTTGGGTGGACCTACCCATGGTTTTGCACATGATTTTCGCACATGGTTTTGGATGCGATGGTTTCGGTCCATGGTTTTGGACGTGATGGTTTTCAGTCCATGGTATTGGATGCTTCAGCATGTATAAATATGTATTCTAACATTGAAAAGAACATAATGAAAATCAAGTTGGTAGTCCTAGTTTTGGGATCCAGGGGAAATCTCTGTGTATGTGTTTTATGTGCTATGCTCTCACATTGTTTATTTTCTGTGTTTTAGAATTTGTATGCAAGTAATTTCTGTACGGGGTTAAAACCTACACTTAAGAAATGGAAACCTTACCTAATGGGAAGACACTTCAATACTTAAATACTTTTTAGAATAAATATTATTTTCAGAAGAGCAGCAAAAATGGGTCACAGATATTTTGGGTTATAACTTTGAAATCATCTACAAAAAGGGAAGAAAAATGTTGTTGCAGATGCACACTCAAGAAAGGATGAGGATATGGAAGCATTACTTTGTGCCATTTCTATTATCCAACCAGATTAGATAACCAAAGCAAGGGATGAATGGAAGAATGATGAAGAAGTGTGGGTACTCATTCAAAAGTTGCAGGAAGATCCCATTACGTCTTATACATTTAGCTAGAAAAATGATTCATTATGGTACAAAGATCGTTTATACCTTTTTAAGAATTCTCAACTCAAACAAAAAATTCTTCTGGAATTTCACACCTCTCCCTTAGGAGGGCACTCATGATTTTTAAAAACTTACCACAAGGTTAAGACGATTTTTTTTTGGGATGGCCTTAAATTTGATATTCAAAAGTTTGTGGCAGAATGTTTGGTTTGCCAACAAAATAAAATTTGAGACAATTAAGACCTCGAGTCTGTTACAAGCTTTATCCATTCGAAGTCAATGTTGGGAGAAGGTTTCAATGGATTTTATCACAGGTTTACCCAAGTCCGAGGGAAAGAGTCTCATCATGGTGATAGTTGATAGAATTACCAAGTATACACACTTTTGTGCATTATCTCATCCATTTAAAGCCAATACAATTGCTACTACATTTATGGAAACAATTCAAAAGCTACATGGAAACCCAAATATTATTGTAAGAGACAAAGGTCCCATTTTCACTGGAAATTTTTGGACGAAATTATTTTCTTGTCTGGGTACTTAATTAGCTCCTAGCTCATCTTATCATCCTCAATCTGATGGGTAAACTAAGATAGTGAAAAAATGTTTGGAAGGATATCTTCGTTTCTTTGTATCTGATAAACATACACAATGGGTCAAGTGGTTACCTATGTCTGAATGGTGGTGTAACACTTCATTCCATACTACAGTAAAAATGATCCCATTTATGGCACTTTATGGATATCATCCACCATTCTTCATATCATATTTAAGAGAAAATTCTAAGGTTCAAGCAGTGGAAGATCACATCGAGCATTGATAACAAGTTCTCCAACTCTTAAAAGATAACCTCACTTTGGCACAAAACAATGAAACAATAGGCATATCAACATCGTAGTGAAAGAAGTTTTGATGTATGCAAATGGGCATTTTTATGGCTACAACCATACAAACAAAGGTTCCTCAAGCAAACTAAGAAGGATAATAAATTATCACCAAAGTATTATGGTCTTTACAAAGTGTTGCAAAATATTGGTACTATGGCATACAAATTGGAGCTTCCTGCATCTTCCCGAGTGCACCCAATTTTCCATGTTTCATGCTTAAAGAAGGCTATAGATGACAAGCTCCCAGTTCAAACAATATTTCTAGAACTTGACGAGGAAGGAAAATTTGTATTGGAACCTGAAGTAGTCACAGAAACAAGAACTCGATAGCTACGAAATCAATCAATTTCAGAGTATCTCATCAAATGGAAGAACTTACTCGCTGAAGATTCCACATGGGAGGATGATAATTTTATATAGAAGAATCTAGAACTACTCAAGCATTGAGGACAAAAATTTTTTGAAGGAGAGGGGCATGTTAGTCCCTATAATACTAGTGTATTCCTTCATTGTTATTGTAAGTGTAGCCCCCTTATTGTTATTGTTGTGCCCATGTATTCCCCATATTATTATTATTGTGCCACATAGAAGTCCACTATAATTATTGGTGTGCCCTTATATTACTATTGTTATGTCGACTATGATTATGTTGTGACCCTTTAGACTCCTATATATAGAAATGAGTTCATTTATGTAATGTAAAGGAGGTTTCCCCCTGGAATAGTATAATTTTTAAGTTGTTGATCTATTTACTTGTGAGCTAGTTGCATAACACCCTTTTGGTTACTGAGCCTGATCACTATAAAAGCAACTCTTTCATTTTTACCTTAGATCAACAGTTACAACATCATCCATTTCAATAGATTCAGAGACACATTATTGTATATGGTCTTCCATGACCATCATTGTAATTTGTACTTTATTTTGACATTTATCATGAGCATGGGACATGCCCACCCCGTTTGTATCAAAGATATATATATATATATCACTCATATGTACTGGTTCGCATAAGTGATCACTCACTCAATCCCTTGGGTTTGTCTGACATCGCTCACTCTCTCTCACATCGACATCTGGAGTGGTTCACAATTTAACAGTACAAAAAATTGTGATGCACTTCGGGTGTACATTTCCATGCTCCCCCCTCGCACATCAGGGGGGAAGTATTATCCTAAAATTTTGCACAGACAAAAGCAACATAGTAGCATGTCATAAACAAGTTCAAATACCAGAGAAAGTAGTCCTAGGTGAAAGAACTCATTAAAACATGAAAATAAAAAGGAAGAAATCAAAATTTCATTCACTAAGCAACTTTCTAACTAATCATGCGGGACCATGCGTATGTTCTTCAGTAAACTCATGTGACCACGTGGATGCTGGCATAAAATCCACGCGATAACTATTTCCACATTTTTAACTCTCTATCCAACTGATTTGACGTTTCCTTGTCACACACATCAAGATTCTCGCCTTTTGGTCGAGGGAAAAATCAACCCCAATATTTTCTTTTTCCATTAAAAAATTGATCTATAGTGGTTATGGAAGGTTCTCTTGAAAAGGTCATCCGTTGGGGTCTATAAAAGAAGAGTAAGGCTGAGGAGTTTAGGGAAACATCCATAGTAACATCATGTTAACAATATGGTGCAAAAGTAAGGAAGACTAAGAGAGAGAGAAGGAGACGAAGGTCCATCCCTCGGGAGAGACTAAGTTGCTCCCCTTGTATTTGGTTACACAATGAGGTGAAGTTACATTAAACTTGGTGATTAATGAAATTTCTTGCCTTTTATTGGGTTACATTTATGAAATAGTATTTTTTGTCTATTTACTTTACATAAAGTATTTGTGCGTTTTTATTGTTTTATGGATTATCGATCTTACATATTTTCTAACTAACAATAAACCTGGTTATCCTTTAATAACATGCTTATTTCATCTTTTTGTATGCGCTTGAGGGAAATAAATACCAACAAGCATCCTTACATGGATTAACTACATCCATTAGTTTGCAACATTTCATAAATGTTTAGGGTTTCCATGTTGCCCTTGAAGATTCCAAGACCTCTACAACAACCCATGTTTCTCTTCAAAACGCCTCTAAAAAATTGTCATTGCCAACTTGGTTATGGGTCATCCACAAACCCATGGTTATGGGTTAACCACAAAAAACCCTTCTCTTCATTGCCTCATGTTAGATTGTAATCATGATGGTACATAATGGGGTCCATCTTTTATTTATTTATTTATTTTTTAATCATGGGTGAATGATGTGGACCATCACCATCATAAAGGTTGTGGGATATAATGGATAGAATCATGGACACCAAGATGAAGAACACACAACTCTATAGGGTTGTCAAAGGAAGGGAGCTTCTCCATCAAGGAAAATGGCTCACAAGGAGCCACATTCAACATAAGCTTATGATGAGGGAACGTGAAGCAATGGGGACCATCGCTTCCTGGTGAGGTGTGTGTGGGGGGGGGGGGGGGGGTGGTTGATCCATGTGATACTGGTGAATCACCATGGTCAATAATTGTTTTACCATTGGAGGTTTATAAGCCCATGGTTTTTGAAAACAATGGTATCCACCCATAGTATTTGTGAGGTGGAAGGAAACAAAACAAAATAAATCATAATAAAGTAGCGAATATATAATCGTATGATCATTAATTAGTTTTTACCATTAGTGGTTTATGATATTTACCCATGGGTTTTTTTAACCCATGGTATTTGAAAATAAAACAAATAACGAAAGTGTGTGATTCCTAGATGAAAAGGCACTCATAAGTACTATATAGATTAGCCTTTCATTTGTAAACCTTCATAATGTAGACTTATATATATATATATATATATATATATATATAAATAAAGAATTGGATTTTGAAATATTGTTCTCTTTATTTTATTTTTGTTTTTCTTGTTATTTAATAAAGAATGGAGTTCTTGCCATATTAATATTCCTTCTTGTTGGAAATATTGTTGTCATTCATGTCAAAAACATGCAGAGATTACATATGTCCAAGATAAAGAATGGAAAACGAATATTGTTGGAAATATTGTTTTTGGACTTTTGATGCCCAATTTGGATACTTCGTTTTTGAAGTCATTCCTACTCTAATTTCATAGCTAAAATTTGAGCATAAGATACATGGTTGAAAACTTTATTTTGAGACCTTTACAATGATATATGACACTCCCTCTAATGTTGTAGGACTAGGGAGATCTGCAAATTTTCGTCAAGATGTCCTATCCAAAGTACAAGCAAGATAACCCAACTTGTTTTATAAGTCAACCCCATAAGTTAATGTACAAAGATTATAAATAAAGGACATATGGATTTGTTTGTATACAATCTAAGCAAGAAGGGATATGAGGTCACAAGAGGAGAAGAGGAGATTTTTTTGGGGTGATTCTTAGAGTCTAAAGGTGGAAACAAAGATGTGATTTATGGGGTGAATAAATCATCTTGGAATTTTCTCTATAACTTTTCTTTTAGAATGTTTCAAGCCACAAAACTTGGAGGATAGAAATAGAAGCTCATTGTGTACCCATGATTCAAATTTCAGAGATATGATCTAAGGAAGTTAGGCTTCTTGAATTCTCTTGAAATCTTCTTCAAGCATGTCAACTTGGTATTTTCACTATAATTTTTTTTTTGGGATGTTTCAAAACCATGAAATTTGGAGGATACAGATAAAATATCTTCATGTACATATGGTTAAAATTTCATACCTCAGTTTTCTATAATTTTGAAGATATGGTACGAGGAGGTGAGGCTTCCTAAATGGTCATAAAATCTACTTCAAACAAGTAAGTTAGGTATTTTCCCTATAAATTTCTTTCTATTATGTTTCAAAATCTAAAACCTGGAGGAGACAAAGAAGAAATATCAAGGTATCAATTGTAGAACTTTTAAACATTGTTTCACTATAATTTCATAGATATAGTTTGAGGAAGTTAGGCATCCTGAATGCTCATAAAATCTGCTTCAAATAAGTAAGCTTGACATTTTCACTATAAAATTCTTCCTATAATGTTTCAGACTTTGAAATATGGAGGAGAAAAAGAAGATATCTCAAGGTACTTGTAGTAGAACTTTCAACCTTTGTTTCACTATAGTTTTGGATATATGATCTAAGGAAGTTAATGTTCTTGAATGCTCCTAAAACATGCTTCAAACAAGTCAACTTGGCATTTTTGCTATCACTTTATTTATGAGATGTTTCAAACTATGAAATTTGGAGGGAAAAATAAGAGATCTCTAGGTATCTATGGTAGAAATTTTAGAATCAAGTTTGCAAAATTGGCTACGTGGCATGTTGTAAAAGTTAATTTTTGGGAAGAAGCCAAAATATACAAATTTTGGGAAAAGTATATTTGATGAAGGAAGAAGCAACATGTAGACTTGGTGAAGGAAAAAGTAACTAACATACATGGTGAAGGTAGAAGTAGAAAAATGGCTTGGTGAAAGTAGAAGCAACTAACAAACATTGTGACAAAGCAAACACACTAAGTGGTGTAGGTCAGTGCCTACAAAGAAGTAGAGTGGATTGGTGTCTCATGTAGGTTGGTGCCGATAAAGTAGTAGAGAGATTGGTGTCTCTTGTGGGTTGGTATCTACAATGTAGCAGAGGGGATTGGTGTCTGTTGTTGGTTGGTGCCTAGAAAACAATATGGGGGATTGGTGTCTCTTGTAAGTTGGTGCCTAGAAATCAATAGGGGGGGATTGGTGTCTCTTGTAGGTTGGTGGCTACAAAGTATCAGAGGGGATTGGTGTCTCCTATAGGTTGGTGCCCATAAGATCTTTCATATAAACAAATTTTGAGGTTTTCTTTCGTAAGGGTTTCCACGTTCTTGTGTTACTTCTTAGTTTATGGTATTGATGTTTTATGCTGTTAAAATGTTTGAATAAGTAAAAAATGTCACTATATTGATTCATCCCCCTCTTAGTATCATTGTGAACCCAACACTTCTTTACTTTATTTCTATGTATTGTGACAATATTTAGTTTCAATCATCTTATGATCTAGATCATGAACAAACCTAATAATAATGGTAGAATTATTAGATGGATTTTGTTGTTACAACAATTTAATCTTACCATAGTTGACAAACCAAGAAGCCAACATGTTGTTGCAATTTTATTTTGTTTAGACTAACAAATTCCACAGATAAAGAGATCATAGATGGTCATTTCCTAGATGAACAACTCTTCACCATCTTAGTACATACCCCATGTCTCACTGACAGAGCCAACTATCTAACAACAATGAAACTTCCTCCACAATTTTCCTATAGGGAATGGTGCAAATTTATTAGGAAAAGTGTAGCCTACATTTGTATTATGGGATGTTTATTCAAGCTTGGACTAGATCATATCCTAAGAATATATGTGAGGGAGGATGAAGTGTACGATATCCTCCATGCATGTCATAATGAGTATTGTGGAGGACACCATGTAGCAAAGAGGACAACCTAGAAAATCTTGTAGGCTAACTACTTTTGGCCTACCCTATACACGAATGCTCACAAATATACTTCTCACTGTGATGAATGTTAAAGGATGGGGAAACCCACTATAAAAGATGCCACTTCATCCACAAGTGTGATTATAACCTTTTGATAAATGGGGCATGGATTTTGTGGGACCTAAAGATCCACCTTTATAACAAAAGAGATATATCATAATATGCACTAATTACTTGAATAAATAGGTTGAGATCAAGGTAGTTAAAGTAGCTATGAACATAAGGTAGCTAAGTTTTTAAGAGAGAACATATTCCACAAATTTAGATTTCCAAGGGAAGTAGTTACGAACCAAGGTACTCAATTCACTTCAAACACCATTTAGCAGATTGTGGAGCAACACCACATCCACCAATGAAGGTTCACTCCTTATCATCCAAAAGCCAATGGACGAGTTGAAGTAACTAATGGGAAGTTTGAGAACATCCTCACAAACATAGAAAACATGAATAAGAAGGATTGGGCCAACAAGCTTCCAAAAGTAGCATGGGCATACAACACTACATTGGAAGCTACCATATGGTTCACTCCATATGAATTAGCTTATGGAAAGAAAGCTATGCTACCAATTAAGTTTGAATTTTCCACCTTAAGGACAACTCCCAAGTTGGACATGGACTTATCGGATGCATAGGAGGAGAGAAAACAACAACTGAATACATTATATGAAAATATAACGTAAGCTCTCTTCCACATAGCGACATTCCAATTGCAAGGAAAAATATGGGATGCCAGGTGCATTATACCTAGAATCTTTAAGGAAGGAGATTGGGCATTATTATATGACTCTAAGTTATAGGATTTCAAGGGAAAACTCATGACTAGATGGCTTGGATCATACACTATCAAGAAATGTTATGACGATGACTTAGTGAAACTCAAAACCATAGATGAGGAGCACATACAACTCATGGTAAGTGGGATCATGGTAAAAGTGTATAAAATACCCTTGACAAGAGAAGAGTTTGTATAAATAGTCAAAGCATATGACTATATGTGATTGATTGCAATACAAATGTCATTCCATTTGAATCTTGAGAAAGAGAAAATAAAAATAATAATAAAACTCCCAAATGAAAACCCCCATGGGACATTTGGGATAAATTTCTAGCTAAAAACATCCTTAGAGGTAGCTTTTAGTCTGTAATGAAAAGAAAAAAAGAAAAAGAAGAATGCAAAACAATAAAATTCCCAAGTGAAAACCCCCATGGGGCATCTAGGACAAACTACTAGCTAAAAACCTCCTCATAGGTAGCTTAAAGTCTGTAATATAAAGAAAAAGGGAAAAAGAAGAAGAATACAGAAAGAATAAAGAAATAAAAGAGAAAAAACATGTCTTGTTTTTATGTGTACATGTACTTCCATTCTAGTCAACATCTACATAGTAAAAGAAGCTTCAATAGTGAGACACAAACAATAACAAGGGCATGAAAAAATATGATCAACTCAACTCCGACACAAGAAGCCAAAAGAACACCTCCCTTCCATTACAATCACAAATTTTTCTAAGCACCACCAATGCCCTTTACTCCTCTCTATTGTGAACATTACCCTTACCTTCATTTCCACATCCATTCCATGTCCCATTCATGTAAATATGGATTGAAGGTAAATTCAGCGAGTTATTTTCAATAAGTGCACCATCACTTTTTCATCTATGCTTTCACCCTACATCACCAATATCATATACAATACCATTTTGAACCCCATTTGTCCTCCACTTAACCCGTGTGAACAATTGAAAGCTCAAAACCAAGACAAATTTCACCTACAATATTTCCCACAAGAAAACCCTAGAAACTTATAGGAATCCTACAGGTGTACAAAGAAGCTATAAAAAGGACCAATTTCCACCCAAGCCAATTTCTTCATCAATAAAATGTGTCATTATGGTCAAAAGGATTCTCAACAATAGCATGATTTAGGACCATAAATCTTTTACATTATCCTTTATAATTCTATAAGATCCCTTGTATTACTATCAATTGTTCTAAATTTCACAATAACAACACTATTTCACTATCAATTGTTCTAATATTCACTATAGTGACCCAAACACAATCGACCATACTTAGGTATGACATACCTGGTGTGATTACTTTTCTCTAATTTGCATGGAAACAACACTATACATGTATGCAAGGTCTATTAAAAATGTAATAACAAAAATAAATCAAAAGTGCAACTCTCGAGGGCGATAATACCAAGGGGAAAGTGATGGCCTCATGTGTCAGTGGAAAGAGGTATGAAAATGTGTCATCACGTTATAATTACTAAATAACACTTTATCTAATGATAACAATAAGAGAATGAGTGAATCAAGCAATGATAGGTAGCGACATGAATCTTAATGACAACGAGTTGTTGATTTGACACACCAATAATGATATGTTGTGCCTAAGTCCAAAATCAAAATCATTGCCTTCAGAAGGATCCATCAATAAAGAAATTATGCTCCATGACCAACTTGTATCTCATAAAAGAAGACTCCACAATTTTCTTCCCTCTCCTACAAGAATCACACACTACAGTATTGACAATAGAGCCAACAACAATGAAAAAGTTATGGGATGACAATGACATGAAACATATTGATGTCCTAATTTAGTCTCAAATTTTGAATTACCCATGCCTCTAATTTGATAGGCATATCAACCATCATTTAGTTTCTGCAAAAAATTTCTATTTTTCAAAGTTGAAACTATTGTTATATGTAAATTAAAAGAAAAAATATCCTTTGGAAAAACTTCAATTCAACTTATCTACATGAATATTCTACAACATCATCCTTCAAATGGTATAAAGTACTATATAAATTTCTAAAAAATGGAGTGGGGTTTAATCGAAGGGAACTTGCAAAACCCTCTAGCTTTTACTAGAAACCAAAGGTTGTTGAAATTTTTGAAAGGAGACATTGTATAAATTATTTCAATATGTTGAGAGGACATGACGATGAGGTGGCCAACAAATTTGCTACGAATTTCCAAAATATCATAAAGAAGGAATATGTCACTGCAATAGGAGGCCTAGAATGTTTATGAATGAAGACACCATTAGCAAGGAGTTTGGACTCTCGATAGGGCTTCCTTGGGATAAAGAGGAGAGGCAAGAGGCCACCCTTGCCAAGAATAATTTATTCCTTGAACATGAAGATTGTCTGGAGGATAGAAGTGGAATAAATATATAAAGCTTATCTTCACCCTTGAATGAAGTAATCTAAATATTCTGAAGTATATTTCATGTGAAGGTAGATTAAGTGTGGTGTATGCTTATCAATTTAAGTTCCTCTACAAGTTGAGGCACCAACATCACTTGCAACTTGTAGAATATCTCAACATACCATATTTTTAGCAGCTAAGCACCAAAGTGGAGGGAGGTAAACAAGAAGCTCTAGCTCATCATGGGCTCATCTAGTTTATGGTTTTCCTCACACTGAAAAATTTTAGAACACAAATTTACATGTCTGTAACAAACAAAGTACGTATACGCAACTGAATAATATTCATAATACTTCGAAGGCAAAGACATCCATTGTAGGACAAGTAATGTATATTGAATAGTGTATAAAAGAATAGATGATATATGAGATAATTACAATGAGGGTGAGGGCATGCTTATATACCCTAGGAAGGTACCTCTTCACAACAGTTATGTCCTTAAGGACATACCTCTTCACTACTGATTATTTAGTTAATTACTCATTAATTATGATTATTATTGTTTATATTATTTTATATTATTTTACTACAAATTATATTCATAACATTTCCTTCCTCTTCAAAAAACTTTGTACTCAAAGCTTATTGATTAAAGGGCTTGATCTCTTTTCTTGTTTCAAATATCTTCTCATCTCAATACTTTTATCTTCGTTGATACAGACGATATGATCCTTTGAGTGATAAATATAATTATTGGATTGAGATTGGATCTAAAAATCATAGATTATTTTTTTGTGAAATCTTTCGATCATTGGAAATTTGTAATGAATTGTTATCATATGAATTGATTATGCAAACTTCAGTATTCCTTGGAACATAAATTTATTGTTTATGATTTGAATGGTTCAAATATATAAACTGATTTAGTTGTCTACTCTTGTGATTCAGATCTCGATAAGGAGTTCTTGCAATTTGATTTTCTCTTATCATTAGTGTGGCAGTTTCTTGGTTTGCTTCAAACAATCATGTTGTTGAGTTGGCTATGAAATCATCACTTGGATTTCCATTGTTTGAACTACAACATTTGAATATATTTTAACTTCTGTTGGTTTCTCATCTTCTTGAGTTATGATATTGATTGGATCGGTATTTGTTCCTTTATCTTTGACTTGGACTGCTACGATTGGAGACTTCAATACTTATTTTTGAGTAATTTGTTACCATTTAGTGACCTTTCATCACCTTTTAGCTTCTTTATTTGCATAAGAAGGATTTGGTTATGATTCCTTAGACATAAAAGTTTGTCATTTTCTGAATCGTTGAATTTATCCTTAGTATTAGTATCCTTATTTTTATCTTTATACTTTTGATTTGTTTTAATAACCTTTGATTCAAGTCTTTTAAGCACAAATTTTCTTCTTCCTTTTCTGATAGATTCTTGTTGAATTTGTTCTTGGGACACTCATTGTCTTATTCTAATTTTTTTCTTGTGTCTCTGGACTTCTTGACATTCTCAAATAATTTTTTATTATGGTACCTTAAATGCCAATTTTCTTCATTACTTTCTATCAATTCTTCATAAAAACGATCTTTGAGATATTTATATTTCCTTTTTGATGTTTCATCCTTTTGTTGAAGTTATGCGGTCTCTTATTTTAATCTTTTAATTTGTGTTTTTTCTTCACCTAGATGTTCTTCCATATTAAATAATTTTCTATGTGTGGGACAACATAAATGGCAATTTTTTTGAATATATGTATATCCAATTTCGTTGACAAAATTGGCATTTAGTCCAAAATAATGATTGTTGTGTGGAATTCATCTTGACTACTTCCTTTTCTTCTTATATGAGCTTTGAGAATATACAAATATATTCTTTTTTTACTACCTTTATAATTTCTATTCAAATATCCATATCTAACTTTTGCCTCCACCCTTATAAAAATATGTGACATTATTCCTTTATATATATATAATATATATTTTTCTTATATATATAATATATATATATATATATATATATATATTATTAATATATATATATATATATATATATATATATTATATATATATATATATAATATATATACTCGTTTGTTTGTTTGGTATTTTTTTAATAGCCTTTTTTTTCTTATGGCCAAAGGCCTTAGGACAATATGGAGAATCTTCAGAAACTGTGTAGTGAAACGCTTGAATTGCGATAGCAACGATGTTGGCAAAGAGTTGATGGTCAAAGGCCGGATCAGACTGGCTCTGTGCAGCGATGGAGCAGCCAGATGATCAAACAACTCTGATACCAATGTAACAAACAAAGTTCGTATACACAAAGGAATAATCTTCAAAATACTTCAAAGACAAAGATATCCATTGTAGGACAAGTGATGTATATTGAATAGTGTATAAAATAATTGATGCGATATGATATGATTACAATGAGGGTGAGGGCCTGCTTATATATCCTAGGCAGGTACCTCTTCATAACAGTTATGTCCTTAAGGACATACTTATTCACTAGTAATTAATAGTTAATTACTTATTAATTATGATTATTATTGTTTACATTATTTTCTATTATTTTACTATAAATTATATTCATAACAATCTCCAATTTCAGGACATGGAGAGATAATCCTTCTTGGAAACCTATGAGGCCATGAGAGGACAAAACATTACATGAAAATAGAAAAGGGAAACTCAATATCCCATGAACTTCTAAGAGAAAGTCAAAGAAAAAGATAAAAATGGAATCCTCATAGAAGGAGGTGGTTGCCACTTTAATCAAGTTGGGAACACCACCAATGCCTAAAGAAAATACACCAAAATAGTAGCTAGGCACCCAAATATACAAAAGTAAAAGGATGAAATATCAAGAAACCTTTAAGAAAATAGATCCGTTCTACTCCATGATAGTTCACATTGAAGACTCACCTAGCCCTGCTAAAGATTCCGCACAAAAGGAGGATATACACTAGGAAGAAAGGAAATCTTAGGTAGAGTAGGAACTGATAACAATATCAAGAATAATAGGTACAAGGAGAATCACACTAGCCTTTCCACACCATGTTGGAGCTTGAAAAGGCCAATATTTAAGCTCGTAAGTGGAGAAGAGTGGCGACATATCAAGGAATGTGGGATACAATGAAACTATAAGATCAATTAAAACCAATGAGATAAGATACGATGATAGTAAAATTATAAGAAAAAAACAAGAAGTAGCAACTCCTAAAGGACAACCACTTATTTAGGTAGGAGTTAGAGGAAACTAAAAAAAGTAGTCATAAAAAATGATAAAATTGGGGTGTTGGAGGCTTCTTTAGGGACAATGGCTCACTTGGCCATGGAGATGATAGAATATAAATCACTTGTAAATATTTGAGCCGCATTCCTCAAAGAGTAATGTTGCAACTACCAAATTACTAGCCTTGCACAATGTAGTAATTTCAACATTCAAACACCCTAAGCATTAATACACGCATCTCAAAATATTAGTATAGTAGAAAAGGAAAGGTTATGTGAGTTTTACCTCTATAACTTTATCCTTTCACAACCGTATGCTTGGGATCCAAATCCCTATATGGGAGATGTACAACTAATGGCCTTAGATTTGTGGCTCAGGCATAGATAACTAAGATTTGGGGGGGATGAAAAATTATAAATATGAAGAGTTATCCAACTCCCTATGGAAAAGATGAGGGACCCAAAACCAAAAACTATCTTGATACACACAAGATCCTATATTCTGTTAAAGTAATGGCCCAAATATGGAAAATAAGATATTAAAGAGATTGTATCACATATAGAGGATACGCTAGAGAATGCTGCCACCCTAACATACTAAAAGAGATGGCAGACTTTTACCTATAACCTTCAGATTAGAGAACCTCTCTCTCCTACCAACCTACATGTTGAATAGCAAGGAAATCATTAAATAAAAAATTAATGCAGACCTTAGGTAAAAAATGGTTTGGATTAAGGTTCAACCCACCATTGTTGCTTAGAGCAAAAGTAGACCTCAACCAGGCCAGAGAATAATAGGAATGGAAAGAAATAAAGGAATCAATATGATTCTATCACCAAGGAGACTTCAACATATACATGGCTTCAGATATGTTGTAATATAGAGATTTATGAGTAGTAATCAGTAGTGTACTAATAGAGCAATATACATTAACATACATACATATATATACACAAGTAGTGGGAGACCAACAAATAAACATCTTTAATGAGATACCATAACACTTACAAAAATTACTCCTTATATTTACCTCCATGTTACAACATTAAGCTATTTACATATAACATTTGATTACATAGTAGTTGTAACTATCTAACTACCTTAGTCGATTGGCCCAACTATGCAGTCAATTGGCCTACATTTTGACTTAGACAATTGACTCGGTTCAACTATTGGATCTACTTGACAGGGTCGACAATCCCTTCCAACGCCTCTCCCCACCTCAACTATTTTATAATAGAAAATCTTTTGCAACTTTAGTCTATGGTTGTCGTGACCATTCTCTTGGTACTTTAGTGCTTGGTTGCTTCTTTGTGGCTGATGCTAGAGCTATTTAGGTTTGTGGAGAGGCTATATATAATTCTTAAAAAAATGTTTCTGTAACATCCTTGGTTAAAATTCATGTAAAAATACATAAGGCCATGGTGATGGGACACGTATTCTAAGATGAATGGTGGGAAAAAACATCCTAGTGGGTGTTCATTTTGGTTTATTATGGTGAAGGAAATTAGCAAAGGCAATGGTAAAGGCTTTGGAAAGGCAAAATGGAATTTTGGCACATTTATTGACGAAAATAATGGAAATTAGGAGAAAAGGGAGGTGAAAGGTCACATGTTGCATGTAAGGAGGAAAATGAAGGAAAATAATGAAAAATGAAGGAAATAGAGGCCTCATTAATAAAAGGGATTCTAAGGATTATTTGGTAAGCTTTTGACAGGCTTTAGTGGAGCTCTCTTCTATTTCTCTCTCTCTCTCATACTCTTGGACATTTAGAGTTTCCTTGGAGCACTCTTGGAGTGTGTGGCATAATTGTAGTTTTGGAGCAAGAAGGAAAAGGAAGAGTAGGAAAGTGCAAGAGGACATTGGGATAAAAAACTACAATGGATTTTTCTTGCAGGTACTGAGGTGCATGTATGTTTTCCTCACTAGTTTTGGCATGCATGGCACATGCATGTGGTTTCTTGGTTATGATTTTTCATTGACATGGAGGATGGCCGATTGGCAATGGATTGCCTAGCCTTACCTTTCTTGGATAGCCATGGTGATAGTGGATGTATTTCATTGCTTTGTTTTAGTTGGTTCTCATGTTCCTTAGCTTGGGTTGAGTTATTAGTCCGGGAAGCCCTAATTGGACAAACACTCTAGAAGCCTTGTAATAGCTTGGGTTGAGTTGCTAGTCCTAGAAACTTTGGTTGGACAAACGCTCTGGAATCCCTTGGTGGGTTGAGTTACTAGTGATGGAAGTCGCGGTTGGACAAACGCTCTGGAAGCCTGGTAAAGGCTATGGGTTGAGTTACTAGTCCTAGAAGCCTTGATTGGACAAATGCTTTGGAAGCCCTGGAAGGCTTGGATAGAGACCAATTTAATGATGGTTTTGTAATGTCTAGCCATGAGGTGGAACCACTGTTTGATGGGTTGAGGTGGATGGCCTCTGGAAGCCCTAGATTATTTTGGATTGATGTGTTCTATGAGATCCCACATTCATGCTTGGAATATGGCATGGGGGTGAATGGCTAAAGAGAGATTTGGCTTAGTCATTCTACGATCAGGTAGAATGTGGAAGTCCCATCCCAGGTTTGGATTTTGAATCATAAATATGAGGTTATTTCTCTTAGTTATCTCATGAGTATTATACTGATTTATATGTGGATTCTATGGCTATTATATACTTGGTATTTCTGTTGTTATTATGTTGGTTATGTATATGTTTTATGACAATGGCTATATATGGCTCCCATCACGTTTTTACTTGTATATGAATGAACAATGTATCTATGGCCTAATGGATAAAACTGCAGTGAAAGTGACAAGGAAACAATGCCTCATAGAAAATCTCAGATAATTATGAGACACCTATGCTCATATATGTTATTTACACCTATAGATTACATATTTGTGATATGTTTGACGAAATTCCTGTCATGGCTAGTAGGGGTCTAGTCAAGGTCTTATTCAAGTAATTGCATTAGTAACATTATTTCCATGTTATCGTACTGTTTTGAAGGTGTCATTCAATTATAGGTAGTAACCTGGGCTATGGGCATGAAAATGTGGCTTAAATCCTGGGGACACTGGCACATAACTGAGAAAAATAGTCCCTGGATGCTGGCTTGTAGGCATGTGAGAGCATTCAAAGGTCCCTGGATGTTGGCATACCCATAACATGAGAGCGTCCATAGTTCAAGTGGTTAAAAATGTTAGTGGGACCCAGGGCCTAGTTGGCAGAAAGGTTGGGTTGGTTCCTGAGGGTCCTAATGTTGATGTTGAATGTCTGTATGGTGTGTTTCCATTAGTTTCACTTCCTTAACATGGCTTAGGAGGTCGAATCATATCATAGTAACCTCTCGTTGCATGTTTACCCTGGTTGGCTGGTTGCTTGGGTAGATGTGGGAGGAGGGTGTTACAAAGTGGTATCAGAGCATGGTTCACCCCTCAGACTAGACGAGTTGTTTGTTGGTCACACATTCAGGTTGGTTTCATATGTGTTCCTTATGCTTGTAGTCCATGTGCTTGTTGCATTTGCATGGTGTTGGTCATGGTTGTAGTGATGTCACTATGTGAAGGTTGATGTTGTTGTTGTGGAATGTGTCGTCATGAGTGTATGGTGTATATGCATTTTTTATGCATGTCAATGTCTATATGTGGTTATGCATGCATTGTCATGGTTATGGTTATGCATGTATGGCAGGCCAAACATACATTGTGAAGTCATTGTATGGAATTAAGTCATCATGATGATATTGGTATGTATGATGCTAACGTGTTGGCTGAGATAGAGCAAGAGATGTAGATCATTAGAGTAAAGTTGCAACAATGGACTTCGAGGCAAGAGGATGTCATCATACAGGTTTGGATGTTGGGCATGCAGGTATGTTAGTTAATGGATTGTTATATGCATTAGATTTATGTACATCTTGATTGATGTTATGGTTACATACATGATATATGCTAGTTGATTAGTGTAGTCATATGCACATGTGTGAGATAGTCATGGATGCTAGTAACCTGTGGTTGTATGTATTGCTATTGTTGTTTTATGTTAGATAACTTGATGATTATGTTATATGTTGTTGATGAGTATGGTATAGGTTAACTTGTTGCTGTTATATGATGGTTAGCTTGATTATTAGGTTATATGTTAATGATGGACATGATATATAACTTCTTGTTGTTAGATGATAGTTAGCTTGATGATTAGGTTATAAGTTGTAGAATTGAGGCTTCTGTGATCCATTATATTTATAAGAAGAGCTTCGACGTAAATCACATAGGACAGATGATTATGTTATAAGTTGTGATGAGAGTGATATATAACTTGTTGTTGTTAGATGCTAGTAACTTGATGATTAGGGTTATGATTTGAAAATGGGGCTCTTAGGCTTCTTGTCTAACTTACAAGAACCTCTCCCACTTCCAAAGCTTTAAATTTTCCCAAGTCTATTTGATTAACCAATGTGGAAATAATAATGCTTGACAATATGGGTGTATGCTTGTATTTGTTTTCAGCTGATTATTTACTCTAGAATCTGTTGTTCATGCTGATATGGGAAGGTACTTAAACTGATATATAAATTCATATAACAGTAGTTAAAGCATCAATAAAAACAAACACATAAGGTAGCAACATAATATGGAGTTCACCCTAATATCTTGGGCTACATCTCCTTGAGCTCTAATAAACTCGATTAGTCTCTCTGTGATTATGGCAATAGTTCTTTTACAAGTGCCTACACTTAACTCCAATGTTTTATACAGGAACATTGGGCTCAGAACACCATCCTATCCCTTAGCTCTTGGAGCTCTTCGACTTTCTAGCTCTGGCTCTGTGGCTCTGGCTTTAGTTCTAGCTCTCAGCTTTCACTTCTAGTGCTCGCTCTGGCTCTTGGCTCTAGCTTCTCTAAGTCCTTTCTCCCAGCGCTTTACATGCCTCTGTGAGTCGCTCGACTTCCAAGCAACTCAAATACAATATGCTGCTATCAACTGAGCTCTCTGGATTTTCCACTGGATCTCCGAGTGACTACCCAGATTCTCTACGCATTCAACATCTTCTCGCTGTTTGCCCTCCAATATCTAGTGGCTTTGCCTATTATAGTGAGCTCGGCTCTAGTTTTTACACTTCTAGGTCTGCTCTACTGCTTCTTTGGCTACTCTCTCTTTTCTCTCCCTTTACTCTCTGTCTGTTCGTGGCATAACGCTAATCCATCTCATGACTATTCGCTTCCTCTCCCAGCTCTTCGGATCTCCTACCTCTATTTGCTGTAATTCCCTTCTTTGCGTCATCATCACTATAACACTTCACAGAGAGGTGGCCACTTGTCTCCTCACGAGCTCATCCAGCTCTTCCTCAATGGTTCGTTACTTCGGTTACTCTGTGAAATGATTCATCTGCTAACTCAGGGGTCCAATTGGACTTCAACCTTTATGTGTCGAAGATTTATTTCTCTGTTGAATCCAGTTTCCCATTGGGCACAATCTCCGCCGTTAGATCTGGGGCCTCCAGATCCTACAGTTATCACTCTTATCACGCAGTTGACTTGCTCGGACATTAGCTTGCGATGAGAGTGATTTTCTCTCTCATCCGCCGGACACACGTCAATCAATGTATGGAATCACTCATTCTCTTACCTCCCAAAACGCCTACGATTTTCCGCCGGTTTTGGAGCGTGGGACCTACCTGTCACTTTAGCGCTTTCCCCACGGTTCTCTGGCTTCCCTTATGACTGAGCGCTCGGGGCTTTTCCATTTCGAGGGGTTTTGCCCAGCGCTTTGCGCTTCAGAAATGATCTCTGTTTTCTGATATGGATTTCCCATTTGCTAGTTTGCACCACTACGTGGTCTCCATGGGCCTCAATCAGTGTACTTTGACCGAAGGTCCTCGTTGCTCCGTGATGACCACAAATTATCATTGTTCAAAGGTTATTTATGATAGGCTTTGACATCCACAAGACTTTAAACTTCGGTATGAGATTTTACAGAGTTCGGGTAACTTTAAGAGAGTTTAAGGATCCAATTTCAGATCACGCCTTCCCACTAAAAGAACTTTTGGTCCACCAAAAGACTGATATACTGATCTGAGCAGTAAATGAGAGTAACAACACCTTCTTCTTTCAGCCTCCCTACACTTGCGTTTGCATAGTGCCTCTAAGCCAAAATATCTAACCACTTCCCTTCCTAGATGGGTTGGTCGTCTCAGGAAGAACGACTTTCCTCCTTGACTTCATGCGAGACTTCTGCTGTGAAGTTTATAGAAGCTAATTTGAGCTTCTTTGCCTTGATCCTTGATCTAAGGTGGCTTAAACAAATGTGAAGTACATTTTCTCCACAAAACTTTCATTTGTACCTGTTTGAAAAGCTGCCAACAACAATTGTTAACAACAACAACCATACAAACAACAACTGCATGGGCTAACTCCTGCTTCAACAAAGAAACAAATTTCACATCTTGTGAACCCTTCCATGTCTTACATCTGCATGCAAATGACAAGCCAATAAAACATGCCTTTACAACAAATTACCCTTCAAGTCGAGCATGTAGGAAAAAGACCTTTAGGACTCTTTTCCAAAAGATGAAACACTTCATCCTTATCTCCATTTTAGAAGCCAAGTTAACTTCTCCCAAGCCAGCATCACATGCATCTCATGCTCGGCCATGCATTCCATCTTTCAACTTTTGCTTTAATACATTGTACTTTCGAAGCTGAAATGAACATATTGTTGCAACAATAAAGTGAGTTTCCTACTCAACTTCTTTATATTTACCATTTGGTAAGATCCTGCAACTTGTATTTATTCCACAAAGAAATTCAAACAAATGCATCACCAGACATGCAACCTTAACTGGATAAGAATTCTAACCATTTCTTACCAATCCATTTCAAAGGTCCCTCCTCTATTTGCACATTAGCATCAATATGTGAATCATCCTGAACCACATCAATCATGGAATCTTTATTTCCATCCCTGCCATTTTATTTTTCCACTTTGTCCTTCAACTTTGGTGGAAGCAGCACTGGATTCAAAGTCCAACAGCTTTCAGCAAGATGCCCTTGCTTATGGCAGTAAGTGCAACACACGTGCATCCTTTTGACAACATGATTTTCCTTGTCCTGTGGACCTATGGCTGCTTGCTTATTTTCCTTCAAAAGTTTCCTATATGTGGCCATCCTCTTCCAACATCTAGAAACATAATGGTTATCCAAACCACAAAAGGAACATGCAATTCTTTTTCCATGCTTTACAAAATCAAAAGGAATGTGTTTAGAACCAGATTTATCCCTGCCTCTTTCACCTTTATTGCCTTCATGAAGAGGTGAGACAAATGAAGGAGTGGCTCCCTTTGGAACACCATCACTTTCTTCAAGGCTGTCAGAGTTTCCACAACTCTCTGGTTCAAGGGTGTGCTTCTGAACACCTACATCATGCGAATGATGTTTCAAGTTATTGCATTCCTCCTAAATACAATCCTCACACTTCTGAGGTAGAGGACCTGCAATGAAAATCTTTTTTGGAACTATTTCAATGGCCTTCATGGAAAATTTGGGACTCTCTCCATAAGACTGTCCATAGCCAAGACCCAAATACTTAGGCCTTTCCTCAACCATTATTGGCTCAACAATACCTTGTGCATGTTTGCCTAATCCTTTTCCTTCATAGCCCATCTTGGACATTAGCTTGGAACCTATGCCTCTGGTATGTTTTTCAAAAGAACCAATATAAGCATCCTTAGAAGAATTTGAAGACAAATAGGAATGGTTTACCTCTTCTTCAAGCTGATACTTGGCCAAGGCTTCTTTTGCAACAAAGAGTTGTGACTCCAACTCATGCATCCTTTTCAGGTTCATACTTGCAATATGAAGTTGCCTCTCCATTTCATGCAATTTGTTAGAAAGCATCTACTTCTCTTCCTCCACGGAATTCAACTGCTCTATAAGTATGCTGCTCGTCCTTCCATCCTCATACATTTATCTCACCATATCCATCATGGTGGAAAATTCTTGCTTCATGTCTCCATCAAAGGAACTTCGGGAGCAAGAAAAATTTGAGAACTCACATGTAGAAGTTGTCATTTTCAAAATGCACAAAAGAACTTCAAACAAGATTATTAAAGAGCTTATCCAGTAACCTCTTGCAACAACCTTTTGTGCTTCAAGGATTTCCTTGAGGTCCTTTGGGATAGAAGAATGCCTTTAGCCCTTCTTCCTTCTTGTCCTTTCCGGACAGAGCTATCACTAGCTTTCCCTTTACCTCTACAAAATCAAACAATAGTCAGTCTGCAACCAAGCATACAATTGATGAGGCAATCAATCCTTGACTGTCCAAACACTTTTTAAATAAGCAATCTTTTCCTTGTTAATCAAGCATTCTGATACAACCTTCTTTGAAGGTGGGGTTAATCAATCTTAAGCTCTGATATGACCTGATCTGAAAATGGGGCTCTTAGGCTTCTTGTCTAACTTACAAGAACCTCTACCACTTCCAAAGCTTTAAATTTTCCCAAGTATATTTGATTAACCAATGCGGAAATAAGAAACGCTTGACAATATGGGTGTATGCTTGTATTTGTTTTCAGCTGATTATTTAATCTAGAATTTGTTGTTCATGTTGATATGGGAAGGTACTTAAACTGATATATAAATGCATATAACAATAGTTAAAGCATCAATAAAAACAAACACATAAGGCAGCAGTATAATATGGAGTTCACCCTGATATCTTGGGCTACATCTCCTTGAGCTCTAATCAACTCGATTAGGCTCTCTGGGATTATGGAAATGGTTATTTTACAAGTGCCTACACTTAACTCCAATGTTTTATATGGGAACATTGGGCTCAGAACACCATCCTATCCCATGGCTCTTGGAGCTCGTCGGTTTTCTAGCTCTGGCTCTTGGCTCTTGGCTCTGGCTTTGGCTCTTGCTCTAGCTGTGGCTCTAACTCTAGCTCTGGCTCTGTGGCTGTGGCTCTGTTTCTGGCTCTTGCTCTAGCTGTGGCTCTAACTTTAGCTCTGGCTCTGTGGCTGTGGCTCTGGTTCTGGCTCTGATCTCTTGCTTTTGGCGCTTGGTCTGGGTCTTGGCTCTAGCTTCTCTAAGATCTTTCTCCTAGCCTTTTACATGCCTCCGTGAGTCGCTCAACTTCCAAGCAACTCCAGCAGCAATATGCTTTTGTCAATTGAGATCTCTGGCTTTTCCACTCGACCTCCGAGTGACTCCCCAGACTCTCTGCACATTCAACATCTTTCCGCTATTCACCGTCCAATATCTGGTGGCTCTGCCTATTACAGTGAGCTTAGCCCTAGTTTTTCCGCTTCCAGGTCTGCTCTACTACTTCTTTGGCTGCTCTCTCTTTTCTCTCCCTTTACTCTCTATCTGTTCGTGGCTTAATGCCAATCCATTTGATGGCTATTTGCTTCCTCTCCCGACTCTTCAGATTGCCTACCTCTATCTGCTGGAATTCCATGCTCTGCATCATCATCACTGTAATGCTTCACAGAGAGGTGGCTGTGGAGCTATAAAAAGGGTTTCTTTCACCTCTAATTACCTCACATTAATATGTCAATCCGGGAACGTTTTGTTATTTCAAAGAGTGTCTTAGCCTGAGGATATCATTTGCCAAAGTAATGCTAGTAGCATAATGTTTGAAAATACAAAAGTAAACGGATGCTTGTTTACAACTTAACTACTTCAAAAGATTAAATCACACATTCAGAGATTTATCAGTCAAGGGTTCGGTAGCAATAACCCATCCCTTTGGAAACTGATGGAAAAGGAAATCATAGAACAGATCATGGAACTGGGAGCAGGAAAGTAGATGTCAATGCTCACTACAGCCTGAGATCGTTTTTCACACCAATAACAAGGAATGGAACGGTAGATAAGAAATGGAACAACAAATCTGAAATGGAACAACAAACCTGAAATGGAACAAGTAGTCTGAAATGGAACAACAAGTCTGAAATAGAACAACAGTTAAGAAATAGAACAACAACTAAGTCTAACAAACAATAACGTCTTAGTCTATCAGATCAAATGCATTAATTGCAAGCTACAGGAATCAAACGACAATCCTTCACTCTTAAGGATGGATTGAATAACACACACAAATGGAACAACACTGATTACTGATAAATTATGGAACAACGCTTGGAAACCACGCATACACACAACACACTTAAATAGTAGTCTGATCCAGTTATCACCTCAGTTAGAAAGAATACGACTGCATTTCAAGATAGAACAACATTATTCATAAATCCAACAATCGCAAGGATCATAACTCCCAAGATGAATTCCGTAATGTTAATGAACATGTGCACAACACAAAGGCTCTGTAATGGAACATCAACAGTATTTTGTAAAGACTAGCAGTATTATATCAACACCTAAAAGAGCAGTAATATGATTCAGAGTCAATACAATAGTTCTGTCTTTAGAAACCTTAATAAATTAAACATAACAGAGCATGTGATGTAAGCTTATAAAACACATCAGATTACCAAATTACGTCGATAATCAAACCACGCAAAAACCAAGTGTAATGGTACAAGAGCAAGTGTCCTCCAGGGCCGGACCCTTAGCCTCCAGGGGTACACCACTTGAAGTTATTCTAGACTCAAAGATGAAATAATAAGCAAGTTTGTATTAATGCATCAAGTAAAATTACAGTAGAGCAGTTCTTAGCGGGACACGATGATCAAAGTTTTGATCTTAAAAGAAATTACATAAAAGCATAATAACATCTAACTCTCCTCTTGAGCTAACAGTGCTGCCCCTTTTATAAGGGTGACAACGGAGATATCTAAGTGTAGAAATAGATAAAACAATGATCCCTCAGGATCAAGGATCCTGAGGGATTCGCCGAACCGTTAGTCCTCAGTCATTTCTTTTCTTTCCTGCGTCGAGTTGATATATCCACTTCCTTTCCTGGGTTGATTCACTTTTATCTTGTTTGCATGCGGTCTCCTGTCGAAGGGACAGTGGTTAATCCGTCCTTGTCTTTTCCTTTGGAACAGCAAATTCTCGTTTTCTCTCCTTCCTGCATAAGGAAATGACAATTGTTAGCGTTTTCGTCTTGCATATTAATCTCACATGTTTTATTACAATTTTTTATCGTTTTCCGAGTTCATGATGCAAAAAGGCTTGTAAGTTCTAATGAAAGGACACTGAAATAATCATCAAAAACATACCTTCTTTAGTACTCCACACACCCCCCTGCTTACCCTTTTTCATGCCCTCATGAAAACATTGTAGTTGACATGTAAGGCAGTGAGTGAGTAGGCTGGAGATGGAATCTCATGTGAAGGCCTACAGCCATGATGTGTAACTAGGTATTCAAAGAAATAGCCTGTCTGACCCTCAGGCATCTCATACAGGGCTTGGTATCCGGGTGCAGGGTGCCAAATAATTGGACTCCGGAACCTATATCCTAACTAGGATGGCCCTGCTCTCAAAACGATTTCGCCATAGAGGTGCAAGCGGTTGGAAGCTAATTTAAAATTCTCATACTTAAATGGTTCCCTGAGTTGGATATTCAGATTAGATATTTGATATCAGAATTTAGCTGCATCAATGGCAGGGTCTTTGATATAGAAAAAGTATTCTAATCCCTGCCGAAAGATTGCCTCATGCATGGGTCCTAATGCTTCAATTACACCTAGAGTCTTCATGAGGTTTCTATGTTTTCTCCATAACTGTATTGGATCCCTAGGCTCAGCTCTTATCCATAAATCTAATCCGTTTTCTTGTCTTTGGAAAGCATTATAGGCTTTGAGCCATTTAATTTGATTAACCGCAAATGAAATAAATGCCTGTAATTGAATATCCCCAACAAAAGGGCCAGGGTTCAGCTCGGTCTCTTGTTCTAGTACAAGGTTATGTAAATAAAACTCACGCAGTAGTCTCTGAACTTTTACCCCGTAGTGCTTACAACAGTTTATTAAATCATTGATGGCGTTAATTTGTATGGGAGCACCTGCTTTAACAACCTTTATTTTCAATTGCAAATATCTTTCCATTAAAAAGAAGGCATAATTCTTAGCAGGGGCTCTACATGCTAGGACGTCATTGTATAAAGAACATAAGGTATCCATCTGCTTGATAACTACATCTAACCTACGAGTTATCTTCGCGACTTTCTCTTGTTCCCTTCGCCACCCTTCAAAGGCTTGGATTTCAGATAGATTGAAGTTCCTAAGCCGCTGCTGTAGCTCTTCATACTTTTCTCAAGGGACCGTTTGCTCTTTAAGATTTTCTGCTTCTTGCTGAGCTTGCTTCAAACCCTTTTGTAGGGTTACTATTTTTGGATCTTTTTTCCATGCGGCAGTGGAGGCCAGGAGTTTTACTTGAACTTTCCTATTCCGTTGCTTTGAGTTCATAACCCTTATCACTCCCAAAAGTGGTGCCTCCATCTGAATTTCCTTATCATGGGTCAACATCTCATCCATTTCTATCTTAACATGAATATCAGTCCATTGCTATTCCTTTTCAATTGGAACAACAGTCTGTTTCTCAGCATCATTTGGAACAACAGCTTGGCTTTCGATAGGGTTTTGAACAACAGGATGGATTCTGGTCCTCCGCCCCTTTGCCTTGAGGGGTTTTGCTGGAGTGGTCACATTTTTCCTTCCCGAAGTCCTTTTTACCCTTTGCCTTGCTTTTAGAATCCTAATCTGCTGGTGGAGCTGGACTATTATGTTCAGTAATCTCTGCTGTTCCTTTCGCAATTCCCTAATTTCCGCAATTTCCTTAGAAGGAACAGCAAGCTGTTCACTGCGGCCTAGACTGTGACTAGTTTCCTGATTTTCTTCCTAGGGTGTTTCTTCACTGTTCTGCTCTGGCTGTTCCAGGGCAAGAACCCTAACTGGTTCTGTTATTTCTTGGGCGACCTCTTTTTCTGCCCTTGTTTCCTCCAGAATTTCTTCTGGTGTCTTCTGGTTAGGAATGGATTGTTCCTGTTCAGCATCTCCTGTCATCTTTTCATCATGAACAGGCAGATTTTCTTCTTCTGCCTCCTTTGCATGTGATTCTTCAGGTGCATTTTCCTCCTAGGGTTTATTTTCGGCATGGAGGTCTGATGGACTGGAAGGTTGGCCATATTCACCCATATCAGCAAAAACTTTGGCCAATTCATTTTCACACAATGGGTCCTGCAATGGGCTACCTTCCTGCTGTTCCATTTCCTCCTCCTGCTCGGATTGCTCGGCTTCTTCTTCTTTGTCTCCTTCTTCTTTTTCTCCTTCTTCTTCAGCTTGCTCGGCTTCTTCCTCTTTTTCTCCTTCTTCTTCTGATTGCTCTGCCTCTTCTTCTTCTTCTTCTTGCACTCCTTTCTCATTGTCCTCCCCTTCTGGCCATGGGGGTTGCTCATCTTCTATTTCTACCAGCTGGCTAGTGCTTTCTTGGGGCTTCTCTAGCCCCTCTCGTAGCCGTGCTAGCCTGACCGATTTCCTGCGTTTTTCTGGCCGCTCGTGTGTGCTGGTGGCCTGTTTACTCTTTGCCGATTTCCTGTGTTTTTCCGGACGCTCGGGTGTACTGGTGACATGTTTCCGTTTTTCTGGACGTTCGGGTGTACTGGTGGCATGTTTACTTTTTGGGGATGGTGTGGTCAATCCCCCATTTATCATGGCAATTAGCTCTTCCCAACTGCTCTACTGTTGGGTGAGGCTATGACTGACTACCAACCGAATCAACCCATGATGACTAACAACTGAATCTACATGCTATGCCTTTTTTATACTCCGTGCAACATCATGAAGTAATGAATCCAACAATGCAGGTAAATTTACAAAGAATTTTTGTTTTAGTACAACTAAGAGTTTAAGATGTCGTGGTCTTACCACGTCTTTTCTGCCCTCACAGGTGATGTAGCTTTGAATGGTCTTCGCCAATTCCACCCACGGCTCTCCTAGTGCTGCTGGCAGAACCCCCTTTCCTCTAATTGTCAGGCTCTGGCCTTCGTCCTAGAAGATTTCTATAATCTTCTGCAATCTCTCCTTCTTTAACATCCATACAGGTCCAGTGGCTGGCAGTCCCGAGACTTCTGTGATTATGTCATCGATGACTGCTATGCGTCTCCCCCTCACTGTGGAGTGATCCTCTTGCAAGTTCTGTAAGAATTCAATTTCCACAGTCTCGTTAGACTCCCGCAAGCGGTTGAGGTAAGTTAGCCACCATGCTCTTGCCAGGATTTCTCGAGTAGCAGAAAAGACTGTTAGCACTTGCGGTTCTCTCCGAATTGATCTTCCTCCCATGGTTTCGTTGTAAAACTCTCAATGGAACGACAGCTGTTCGCGCTGTTGAAATACAGAGAGGCTGAAGGACGCAAGACTCGTTCAAACTCTAATGCTGCAAAGTATACAATGGAAATGGCTTTGAACATCGAGTCATGCAGAAAAAACAAAATAAAAAGAAATAGTATACCGTTGAGCCGTGTTATACCCCGGTACACAACTTCCCGAATAGTGAGCTAACACATAATCCAGGGAATGATGAGGTTAACCTCCCCCCCCGCAATGTGATAGGCTGTCCCAGCCGTCAAATAAAGGAGCAGCGCCCGCTCTGCAACATGGTCCTTAAGGAACAGTGTATGGCAATATGGCATGTTTATAAAAGCAACAAATTACCGAAATCGAGGCGTAGAGTTGCGTCGCTTAATACGTAAGATACTGTGGTGATATGATGCAAGGTTAGGGATAAGACATTTGCCGTAAATAGAGAGTCTCATGCGGTCATTGTCAATTGTTCTGTCATGATTGGTGATAATATATATTCATGTGTTGTATGGTTTGGGAAATAATATATAATTGATTACTCAGGCATTAGAAACAGAAGGGTGCTAATAACTTACCTATTGGTGTAAATAATGTGACTTCAATACCATTAACAGTGCTCTGCTGCCGACAGGTGTCCATAACCTTGGTAGAGTTGTTTATTTCACCCATGGAACCATAATCCTTTGTGTATGTTTAGGAAATGTTGCGTAATGTCAAAATGTAGGCCATTATGCTGGCTTGGTGACTAGTTAGCCATAATGCCATTCACGAGGAAGGAGCGAAAAGTGGACAGGCTGGCTCGTGATGAGACCTCCTGTTCCAAGGGTTGTTTATTTGATATACCTTTTGGACCATATCCCTGGTGTGGTGGCCATAGTGGGAATGCCACTTCGCTTTCGTCCTCACGATCATGGTAGGCTGGCTCTTAATGAGACCCCCTATCCTGCATTTGACAACTTATAAGTCATGTTTGCTCTTTTTTCTTTCTTTTTAATAGAGTACTTTCCCTATTTATACACAAAGGGTGGTTCAACACTCCTTAATAGTAGGAATGGCGGAAGAAGTCTTAACATCTCAATGGGAAGATATAAACCCTTTGCTCTTATTTCTGCATAATAATCAAAGAGGATTAAAAGGGACCAACATGATAAAGATAACCAATCAAAGTAGAATTAGTAGAACAATGACAAAAAAAATGATGAATAAGCGTGTCCTTCCTTCTGTCCTTTCACCAATTCAGGGCAATTTCTTATAAAGATAGAAATTTATGATTGACTGATTTCAGTGTATTGTGATTTTGTATCCATTGCATAAGTGCATAGCTGTATTCTAAAAGACTTGAAAGAACAGGAACAATAATCATCCTTAATTTAGAACAACAAAAGGAACAAGTTGTTTCATAGGGAGAGCAAAAGCATGCAAGTGGTGTTCCTTTTGAGAAAAGGAACAACAAAAGACCACAAATGCCGTTCCTTTGAAAAAGGAACAGCAGAAAACGCAAATGCTGTTCCTTTGAAAAAGGAACAACAGAACACACAGGTGCCATTCCTTTGGAAAAGGAATGACAGAAATCGAAAACGCTGTTCCTTTGGAAAATGAACAACAAAACACACAGAAATGTCGTTCTTTTGAAAAAGGAACAACAGAAATAAAAAAAACGTTATTCCTTTGGAAAAGGAACAACAAAACACACTAATGTCGTTCCTTTGGAAAATGAACAACAGAAATCGAAAATTCTGTTCCTTTTGAAAAGGAACAACAAAACAAGCAAATGTTGTTCCTTTCAAAAAGGAACAACAGAAATCGAAAATGCTGTTCCTTTGGAAAATGAACATAAAAAACACACAGATGCCATTCTTTTGGAAAAGGAACAACAAAGATAAAAAATGCTGTTCCTTTGGAAAATGAACAACAAAACACACAAAAATGCCGTTCCTTTGGAAAAGGAACAACAGAAATAAAAAACGCTGTTCCTTTGGAAAATGAACAGCAAAAATACATAAATGCCGTTCCTTTGAAAAAGGAACAGTAGAAATAAAAAAATGCCGTTCCTTTTCCAAAAATGTCGTTCCTTTGGAAAAGGAACAACAGAAATAAAAAAAATGCTTGTTCCTTTGGAAAAGGAACAACAAAAACATACAAATGCCATTCCTTTGGAAAATGAACGATAGAAATAAAAAATGCTGTTCCTTTGGAAAAGGAACAACAAAACACAAAAATAAAGAAAAAGAACTAAATTACAGTAAAATGATGGCTGATTCAAAGGGGGTTGTTCTTTTGAAAAAGGAACAACCAGAAAAAACACTATTCTTTTGAAAAAAAGGAACAGCAAAAATAGTAACAGCAAAACGTTGATTCAAAAATATGTACAAAAATGATTCAAGAAAAGAAATTATGTACAAACTGTAAAAAGAAGTAAATTCCTTAATGAATTACAGGTGAGGAAGACTTCTCTTCCTCCCCCAAAACCTCCATATTAGAGTCTTGGCGTAGCTATTGGCAGAAGGACTCCTGAGTGAGTGGTTTGCGATAGAGGCGAACTCGGTGGCCATTTGCCTTGAAGGCATATCTAGAACCATCAATAGTGATTAGAGTAAGGGTACCATTGTCATGTATCTTATGGATTTCATATGGTCCTAACCAACGAGTCTGGAGTTTCTCGGGGAAGTCCTCAAACCTGGAGTGGTACAAAAGAGCCCAGTCACCTACGTGGAAGAATTTATTTTTAATGAGAGCATCATGCCATTTAGCTCGCTGCTGCTGGATCAGGGTAGTGTTTTGAAGTGCAGAGAGCCTAATTTCGTTCAATTCATTGATCTGCTGTAATCGATTAATCTGTGCCTCGGTTAGATCTAAGCCAACTTCCTGTGCTATTCGTAATGTTTGGATTTCGAATTCTATGGGGAAAATGGGTTGTTTTCCAAACACTAGTTGATAAGGTGAGTAACCAGTGGTACTTCTCCATGTTGTCTGTAAGCCCACAGTGCTTCAGGTAGTCTGGTAGCCCAATCACGTCTATGTGATGCAACGATTTTCGTTAGGATTGCTTCTATTATTTTATTGCTACTTTCTACCTGCCCATTTGCTTGTGGGTGGTATGGAGTAGTGATTTTATGCTGGACATGATAGTTGTTGAGTGTTGCAGTTATTCTGTTCCCAGCAAACTGTGGTCCACTGTCTGTAATTATCTCTCTTGGAAGGCCATAACGTACAAATAGATGGAACATGAACTGTATGACAGAGTCCTCTGTAGCTCTTGCCAATGCCTCTGCTTCAACCCACTTGGTGACATATTCTGTTGCCATCAAAATATATGTTTTATGCTTTAATGATGGGTTGATTGGTCCAACGAAATCAAGAGCCCATCATTCGAATGGTTCGATGACTAGCTGTGGTTTCAGAGGCATCTCATCAAACTGACCAGGGCGTCCTGCTCTCTGGCAACTGTCATAGGCTTGGACAAATTTCTTTGCATCTTTTAAAATCGTGGGCTAATAATACCCTGTTTGTAGCACTTTATGTCTAGTTCTGCGATCGACGAAATGTCCACCACATGGTCCGTCATGGCAGGCTTTCAAAATGTCAAAGATTTCATCTTCTCGAACGCATCTCCTGATATGCATGTCTGCCCCTATGTGGAACAAATAGCCTCCAATCCAAGAAAATCAAGTACTTCGCTGAACAATCTGTTTCCGCTCATTAGGGGTTAGATGCTTTGGTAGTTTACCTACTGCTAGGTAATTGGCAACATCAGCATACCAGGGTGTTGGAACAACCACAACAAACAGATGCTCATCCAGAAATTGATCTTCAACTGCTGCTGCATCAATTGGCTTTGGCATTCTTGAGAGAAAATCGGCTACAGGATTTTCTTTTCCAGGTCGATCCTTGATTGTAATATCAAATTCCTGCAATAAAATCAGCCATCTAGTTATTCTGCCATTTGTGATAGGCTTGTTTGCTAAATATTTTATGGCAGAATGATCTGTGTACAAGATAATAGGATATCCAGTAATGTAATGTCTGAACTTATTGACAGCATGTATTACAGCTAGAATTTTTTTTTCAGTAACAGTGTAGTTTAATTCAGCAGGAGATAAATTTTTGCTAATGTAATAAATTGCATATGGTTTTCTATCCTCTTCCTACCCAATGACCGCTCCAATGGCTGTATCTGAGGCATCAGATGATATCTGGAATGGCAAATCCCAATTTGGTCCTCGAAGGACTGGGGTTGTGGATATGATCCAGGTGGATATTGGTGGCCACCTGCCAAGTCCATCTGGACCCCCATCATTGTTTCTCTCAGCATTTTCAGTTTCCTTAATTGTAGCACAACTTACTA
>APFE030873942.1:1451-14406 GCA_000404065.3 Pinus taeda
TGTCCTCTTCGTCCTTCCCACGTGTGGCTGAAATTCGTCCTCCAGGTAGCTCGTACTCTTTAGGATGAGAGAGGAAGATGTGAGTTTTGTTGTGTTGAAATTCTCTCCAACTTTTCTTGTATTTATATACATCAATGAGGGTGTGTGACACATCTGTTGGGCATGTGAGCCTACATTACAAAATTGGCTGACCTTGCACATATAATTTATTAAGAATAATAAATTCAAAATATAAGTTTTGCTCATCGGATTAAGACTATTTTTATATGGATTTTACACCTCTCAGAAAGAGGAATCCAACAAAAATATTAGCCTCTTAATCTGAGCATCAGAACATGGAGTTTGGACCTAGTTGTCCAAATTTAACAATTTCCCTACTCATTGGCTAGATGAGAGGTACTTCCCATGAGTCCCAGACTGCATGGGTAGGATGTCTTAGTAGGAGAAGGATGAACCATTCTTCCTGCCTAGATGTTGCCACGGGGTATCACAGGGGAAGGTTGAACCACTCACCCTGTACACAGCAAACCACTAAGGGAAGGTTGAACCACTCACCTTATGGATGCTCATCGCTCCAAGAAGTACCCCAAGCCCCCAGATCTCCTAGAGCTTAATGTCCAGACTCCATATCATATAGGACCCTCATAAGAGGGTCTCTCCACGACTCCTAGTCGTTCTCGGAAAGTCAAGGATTTGACCTTTCCTTCAGAATGTTGGCAACCTGCTCAACAATCCCAATGTGATGGAGCCTTACTACTCCTCATTGTACCATATCCCGGATAAAGTGGTACCTAATATCGATGTGCTTGGAGCGATCATGAAATACGAGATTCTCTGATAATCGGATCCCACTCTGGTTGTCACAGAGGATCATGGTGGTATCCAACACATGTCCAAATAACTCACTGAAGAGCTTCCTCAACCAAACAGCTTCACAGGAGGCCATACTCGCAACTATATATTCGGCCTCAACAGTGCTTAAAGCAACCGACTTCTGTTTCTTGCTCATCTAGGATATCGAAGCAGAACCCAAAGAGAAAGAACACTCAAAAGTGCTCTTGTGATCCACCATACTGTTGGCCCAATCAGCATCAGAATAACCACGCAGCCTCACATCTCCGACAGTGTATCTTAGTCCGATATCTCAAAAGATTCTTGGCACCAATCCAATGTGTGTGATGAGGCTAAACCATATATTGGCTCAATGTATTAACTACAGAACATATATTCAAACGGGAGTTCACCAAGAACATCAGCGCTCCTATGAGTTGACGATACTCAGAAGCATTTTCCAATACGGGTCCAGTAGCACTACCACATAACTTCTTGAAGTTAAGTTCCATTGGGGTAGTCACAGGGTTGTAGTCCACCATCCGAAATCTTTCCAATATCTTCACAACATATTTTCCTTGAGATAGGAAAATTTCACTTGGCTTTTGCCAAACCTCCAACCCTAGGAAGTGGTGTATCAGTCCTAGGTCCTTCATCTCAAATTCGGCAGCCAACTCCCTCTTACATTTGTGAATGAGAGGGTCTGCATCTGTCAGAAAGAGGTCTTCCACATAAAGTACTAGTATGAGAGGTTTATCATCTTCAACCTTAAAGTAAAGGTCTCAGCTTCATCAAATAATTAGCAATCCTCTCATACCAAGCTCGGAGTGCTTGCTTCAAGCCATAGAGAGCCTTCTTCAACCCGCATACATGAGATTCCCGGTCACGAACCTCAAACCCCTCGAGTTGTTCCACGTAAACTTCCTCTTTGATGGAACCATGCAAGAAAGCAGTCTTGACATCCATCTGATGTAGGTTCCATCCTTGCGAAGCAGCAAGGGCTATGATCGAGTAGAGAGAGTCCGAAATTTTGCAATAGAGTCAGTTTTGGAGCCAGGAGACGGGGTGTGAGACCGAGAGGCTGGGAGCAATGACTCTGGGCAACAAATCGATCAGTTGGTTGGGTGACACAGTGCCTAGAGGGGTTGATGCAGGGACTGCATGAGGACTACGCAAAGGCAGCGCAGGGCCTGCCAGAGGCACCTCATCCAGTATACCAATCAACTGGGATTTTTCTCAGTGATTGTGTAAGGTAATCTCACAAATCTTTCAGCTAGTATTTCTCTCTTTATAACTGAATAACCCATGAGGTATTCAGAGATGTATTTAGAATTTGCTACTACTTAATAATAATAAACCCTTAGAATCGTTGCACCAGTTTTCCTGCCTTGGGTTTTTCCGGGGACATTTGTCCAAAAATAACGGTGTCATTTGTATTGTATTTTCTTTCTTGCTCAATCTCTTGTTTCCGCATAATATGTAATTAAGTGAAGGTTGCAGTGTATGTATTTTGATATTTGTCGTAGGAAACTGCACGTAATTTGTTTGAAGGAATTTAACAAATAGGAGAAATATCATCAGTTGCTGCAGTAGGGATTCTGATTTAGGAATTTTCATAGAGCTAACCCTCCAAGGCCTCGCTGTGTAGCACCATATGCCCCTGCATCCCATCGCGTATCCTTGTACTCCTCGACCTAGCATTGTACACCACTAGATACCCTGTGCTATTGTTGTACCATCTTGTACCATCTTCCCCGTGTCACTATAACTAGCACTCCCCACGTGTACTCGATGCAATGTGAGTCGCTCAATGCAAACCAACATGCTACATCAAACAACCATGCATCTCCATGCTCCTCTGCAGGCCACTGCTCATCACTGCATACCTCTATACAACACTGGATGCTAGGGTCTAAACTTGGGTTTGTATGCATCAAGTCGCATCCCTTTGCATAACACTGGACTCTATGGCATATCTCTGTGCACCCCTGGGTACCACTGCCTAATGTCGTACCACCATGTATCATATGCCATCCCACATGTGCCAACACATCCACCACTCTGCTAGTAAGCCCTCCACGATGTGAGTTATATGTCGTCATCTCCCCAGATAGACTTGAGATGCCTAACTCCTCACATGTTAATGTGAATGACACTACTAATCCTATCCTCAGTAGCTCCTATGCCTAATATGCTAGTGAGAGAGCATGGTTTCCATACAATACCCTACTGGTGGCCTGTCGATGCCACCTCCTACCAACTCCCACCAGAGTAGGCTAATCATTCTACAATCCCATGTACGCCCAACATGTCATGACAACTCATGAACTCTGCCTGATCCCCTATCAATCCATCCTGTCACTAGTGTTGTCAAGAACTCTGAAGGGGATATTAAAAGGTGTGTGCACCCAACCATCGAGTCCATCGTGCAACTACTACCATCACTTATCAACTCCACGATGTGATGGAGAATCCCACCTGGATCCCAACAATAGTCTGGCCCTCGAGCCCCTCTGGTAATCCATAGCCTCTATTGATCTGTGGCCATGGATGCATCTAACCTCCTAGCAAGCTCGACCGGATACCAACTCAATATCTCTCGTCATCCAACCCCAAGAGAGGGATCGAATGCAAGAACAACAATACACAGAACAAGTCCTCCATCCTGCAAATGTTGCACCTTGCGCAACTCGTGTCATCTTATCTCGCTATTTTGGCCAAACCATGTAATCTACCTAGGTAACGCGGACTCTCTCTCACCAACACAAGGAGGCGATCCAATAATGCTGCAATCCCCATCGATGTATGCTTGAAGGGGACTGTTGTTTGAAAGCATGACAACTCTGCTAGCAGCCGATGCACCTAATTGCTCCTCATCGATGGCTGACTCCAAGAATGGTTGCTCATCCTCCTCCACCATGGGCTCCACTAACTGCCCCTCCACAGATAGCTCATCATGCATAACATCCTCAACAATCAGCGATAGGTAGCTACCTTTTAGAAACTCTATCACAGATCTGGATGCCTCTATACCTATTGGCTCCTCATCAAAGGTGGATATGTCTCCAGGCACCTCACCAATTTGATGTGCGATGCTATCACCTGGAAACTTGGACACAACCCCGAACACCTCATCAATGGATACCTCAACAATTGGATGGCACCTCTGTGTCTCCTGGCACCTTGTCAATGGATGGCCCTATGGGTGCGTGCTCTACTCTCTCCCCCAAGGTGTTAGCCGGAGGTATCAAAGGAATCTCTAACAAGGGTGACTCCTACATCACACTGGACACATTGACATGCTCCTCACACTCTGGTGTGCCCACAACCTCATGCTCAACCTCCTCCTTAGGCTCCTGGTATCTAAAGCCAAGTCTCCACCAGCAAAAGTGCCCCATGGTCTCACCCTCTAATTGTCCCTGTCCTATCTGCTCCTCTTGAGGAGATTTGATGCCTTGATTCTATTTACTTCCCCTACTTAGCATAGATGGTTGCGCCCCCAAGGCCTATGCACTACTAATGTCTCTGTTGTAAGGATGACGATCGATTTGGTCTGACACCTTCCTCAACTGGGCCAATCTCTCATCGTTTCAATGGGTTCCACCTTAGAATTCCTGCATACGAAATCTTCCTTGAGCCACGAGTTGTCTATGGTTTAACCCATCACTTGTGTACATGCCCAAATCTTCCATGATCTAGATGGCTACCCCACAACTAGCCAAAATCATGGCTCTGATACCACTGTAATATTCTTAACGGAAATGTTAAGTGAATAACAAAAACATGCACTATAACAACAACTAGGAAATTCAACACATACACAGGAAATTAAAACACAAGAGGAAATGCACCAAAACTTTGAGCCATTTTATTTATTTTGAGCAAAATGGAGTACAATGAGTATGGAAATAGGAACCTGGGCTTGCTACAACAAGCTAGGCAAAACCCAGGTTGGAATTGTGGTGCCCAAGTACTGGAATGACCCCACCAAAAACATTTGTGCTGACCCAGTAAATTACTTCCACTGTTGCTATAGGTGAACTGTGATTTTGGCCCTCAAATCTACTCCAAAGATTTTGCAAAACTAAATGTAGGCTCTCCACATCAGCTCCAACGAAACCTAGAAATATCTCACAGACCCAAGTGGTGGAAATGGTCCCGAGATAAATTGCGCCCTCCTCTAACAATTTCTACTGCTGAATGGAACTAGGAATTCTACCCTCATAATTGCTCAGAAAATTATGTAAAATTAATCCTAGCCTCCTCTCACCAAACCCACAAAAACCCAGAAAGGGTTTGGGATGAATCCACAAACCCCCGGTGACCCCCAACAAGTGTGAATTACCCAATTTGGCGAGAAAACGCCCCACAGAATGGAATTGCTATAGGATTCCTAAAATATGACACTAAAAGCCTCCCAAAGTCCTGCAAAGATCCCCTCTAGAAAATGCTTGATTTCTCGAACCCAAATCTCCTCGGAAAGAAGCCACCTCTTGCTCCTACGCAAACTTGATCCAGTGAGCTTTGCGCACTATCAAAATGAGGAAAAATTCGTCCCAAATTTTGACCTCTCGCTGCCTAGCAAAATGCTCCAAATCTCCGACCTTAACTATGAAGAATGTCTCAACAAAATCCTAGAGTCTCCAACCAACTGTAGTTGCTCCAAAATGGTGTGCCACGAGCTCCTTCCATGCCTGGGAAATGGGCTTAGATGGGAAAAATCCTGCAATGAAGCTCAAGGAAAGCTCTGAATTGGACTCCCAAATTACCTCACTAGGGTGATACTCAAAGTCCTCTGAAATGAGGGTGGAATTCCGCTTGGAATTCTTGGTGCTAAACAACTGATCCAAGAGGATCTCGTTAGATCAGTTACACAGTTTCAGTGTCGTCGTCAGCATTCAGTTCAGTGTCGTTCAGTTTCGACAGTGTTGTTTATGGTTCAAGTTGTTCAAGTGATGTCTATGGTATTTCATGGTGTTCAGTTGATGTGGTTTTGTACCTGGCTGTCGACATGTAGTTGTCATCAGTTCTGCTAGGATTTGGTCATCGACATGTGTTTATCGTCCGCCTCGCAGGATTTGGGTCGTCAATATGGGTTGACCATTCACTTCGCAGGAATTAATGTCGACGTGGATTTGTCGTCATGTGATCACAAATGCAGCTTGTTGTAGAACATATGTGTGTGGGTGAATGTCACTTTGTGACAAATGATTGTAAATGGGTTTTTCTAAAAACCTAATCCTAAACCCTAAATTAATACACTAAATAACATTACCTAAGTCCTAAGAATCTAACCTATCAAAACCATGTATCAAATGTATAACCCTAAGCCTAAACCTATCGAAGCATATTACAACCCTAAGTGCATCAAAACACATAGAACCTAAGTTAAATGACTCTCGGCCTATGTTAAACAATACATAAAACATAACAAAACATTCTAAACAGTCCTAAACCGCCATCTCTAGACCGCAGTAGGACTGTTGTCATGTGAACAAGCGGAGAATTCATAGCCTTAATCGCAGTCATAAACCGCAGGCCTTAATCGCGCAAGAGAAGACCACGGGGCAGTTGACATGTGAGCAAAGTCTAGTGTAAGCCGTCAGGGTTAACGCCGGGGTCTGACTGCAGCGAAACCATCAGCATCAACTGTGACATGTGAACGAAACCATCGGATCAGGAAACTGCAATATGTAACCACCGGAGCACTTTTGCCAAAACTGTCAAGGGAAGCCACGTTCATATCGCATAAGGTTGACTGGGAGACCGTAACCGCTGGGCAGATAAACCACCAGGTGTAGAACAATGGTTAGACCACCCTGTTCACATGCGGGCGGTCAACCTCCTCTGCCCGGTTAGCAAGCCACCAACAATTAAGATTTAATACAAAATCTATTTGTGAGTTTTGTTAAGTTTGATATTTAAAACTAATTAAACCACCATGTACCTTATCCCTAGGTGGCAAATCATGACTAGACCAAGACTTTTTGTAGCCCAAATTAGATTAAATGCATTCCTAAACTCGGTGGAGGAAGTTCGAATGCACCTGGTGGGTTTTAAAAGGCAGTTTTGTTCATTGAAGTGGAGAAGAGTGGTTTTGGATTTTGTATGCAGGTTCTGGAGGTCATAGTCGTTTTTGTTTTCAGCGTAACAGGAGCATCCAGAGTCAGAATTAGGAACCGTGATAGGCGTTGGAAAGCTGGTTCAGAGAGTTATCCTTTGACAGTGACTAGAAGTGCCTGCGTGCACATTTAGTTTGGTCAAATCTCTGTTTAATTGGCCTCTTCTGTTTCAATCCTAATAAAGCGGTTGCCCATCTTGAAAGCGGAGCCAGAGATGTAGTCCATCAGCGACGAACTCCGTAATCAATTTTGTTGTTTGGTATCTCTGTGTTTTTGTTGTTTTCACTTCTGTCATGCATCTTGCTTATGTTTTATTCTCTGTCGTAAAGTCTTCTTCTCAAGCAGTTCTCACAATTTCAGCACTTTCAGTTAACATTCAATTCATTAATGGCTAATCAATTCTATATCAGTTTTAACTTATGATCATTTTGGATCAACAACACTTTTCTTCTTATGCTAAACAGCCCCAAGAGAAAGATGAAAGGTAGTAGTGAAAAGATGATTAGCAAATGAGTCCATCCTCCTTTTATAATTTTTCCCCATGCTTTTCAACTCCTTTTTTAATTATTATTTTATTGGTGGGGGCCATTTTCCACTAAGTGACTTTTGCCTCTTGTTGTCACACATATTGTCACGACAACGCTTAGACCAGGGGTTGTCACCCTGATCCCCAATCTCTCCGTTTAAGCCGTCTCCCGAGGCTAAGGGGGGTAGACCCTATGGGATGAATGAAGACCAACTGTGGACCAGTTGGGTTGGAAGACACAACAAGGCAATTTAGCACTTGATTGATTTAGAAATTAATGTACCAGTGCCTTATGGAGTTAATGATTAAATAATTGTTTGTCAAAATAACAATCATTTATCATCAAATAACCCAAGCAAAGATTAATTTTGCGAGATACGAGATAATCAATAAATGCACAATGCCTTGACAATATTCCAGCAATCAAATTTCTAAAGAATGAATGCTTTAAACAACTACGAAATTTAAATGCTAACCAAATTTCAAATAGTTAATCTCCAGATATAAACATTTTAAGCACATTTAACTACACCACAACAGATAAAAGACTTTAAAAGAAATCTTCAATTTTCAAAAAAGAAATTAATTTTTATATATTTTTCATTATTTTTTCTTATATCAAAATAGACCAAAATATCTAAATGAAAATGAAATTTAAATATATACAAATGAAATGGAATTTAAAACTAAATATTATAAAATAAAGTCTAAAACTAAGATCTAAATTCTAATTTATATACACAATATAAAATCTAATTTCTAAATAAAACTCAGAACCCCTTTTTTATGATTTTATTATTTTATTAATTTTTTATGATTTTTGATTTGTTCTAAAATAAAATAAAACTAAACTAAACTTAAAAAATGAGGACTAAATCTAAATTCTAAAGAAATAAAACTCAAACCTAAAAATAAATCAAATAAAAAAAACTAAACTAGATCTAAAATTTAATCCTAAAAGAAAGCCTAAAGAAACCTTTTTATGCCCTTTTTTAATTTTTAATTCTTTTATGATTTTTCAATTTTATTTAAAATCAAACTTAAAAAAGAAAAAAATCTAAATTTAATTCTAACTTTAAAATAATCCTAAAGACTAACCCTTTTTAACCTTTTATTATTTTTTTAAAATTCTAAACTAAGATCCAACACAAAAAAATGAAAAGGAACCCCTTTTTTTAGTTTAAGCCATTTATGATTTTTTATATCTTTTATATATTTTTTAAATAAAATATAGAACTAAAATTAAAATCTAAACTAAAGACTAACTATACAAAATCTATAAAAAAAAAAAAAAAAACTTTAAGATGCCTTTTTTATATTTTTTGTTTTTTTATGATTTTAAAATTCTAAAAAGAACTAAAATCTAATGCATTAATAATAATCTAATGCTAAAACTTAAAGATCTAAATACAAAAAAAGAAAGTACGCTAATTTAACCAGCTTACGTACATAGATTATAAAATTAGCCTGAAGGTATATTAACTATAAATTTTAATGAAATAAAAATTAAATATGAAATGAAAACTAAGACGCATATATCAATAGACTATACTAACCAAAATCAGAACTTTACAAAAACTTAAAACGCACCTCCTAAACTAAACCACGCAGATGGAGGAAGGCACGTGGAGAGGCAAAAGTGTGGGCTGCTGCTTTTGTGTTTGTGCATGTTGTGAGCAACGTTGGTGAGGAGCGAAGGTACAACGTTGAAGGGAACGCTGCGCAGGTTTGCTGCAGGTTTGACGGAGCTCAAGCATAAAAACACAACAACGGAAGCATGAAGAGGCAAGCTTGCCGCAGGCTGGAAGTCAAACAGAGGGACGGCAAGGTAAGCGACAACATATGAGAATGGAGATTTGCGTGGATGAAAGAGTGCAGGTCCGAGGGATGGCGAGGCATCGTAGTGAAAGATATGCAGGTAAAAGGAAGGCTTGGAGCTGGCAGCAAGGAAATAATGAAATTGCAGGTGGACGGAATGGCAAGGAAAGAGCTGTGCAGAAAGAAAAAAATAGTCGTTGTAGCGAGAACGAGCAAGCAACGTACAAGTGATGCGTGAGGGAGAGGAGGTGATTGCACAGAGAGAAGGATATAATATGGTGAGCAGCAAAGGGTAAAGAGAGCAGCGTAAACAAAAATGAGGGTATGGCAGCAGCAAAAAACTGTGATCCCTTAAAAAAAAAATTCAAAATTTTTCTGCAGCAGTAAAACCCCAGGCAGCAGTGAGAAATGAAAACACAGTTTGCAAACCTGCAGTTCAGAAACCTAATCAAAATTTTAAATCTTTCATGCTCCAAATTGCCTGATAGAAACCCTAAAAAATTCTCAAAGCCTGTACCTGCAACCTGCAATGGCAAAAAATAGAACACCCAAAAATAATATATGTAGGAAACAAAACTGAAAACCCTAAATCAACTAAATAATTATAGCATTTACAAACTGAAGGCTCTAGATAGCTAGATTTATCGTTATGTCACAGAAATATTTTCAGAATTTAAATTTAATGTGAGATGCTTCAGAAAACCCTTCATGCATTCATAAGAAATTTCAAATGATAAGCCCGGGATCAAAACTTGTTGGGCTCTTTCAGAAAACGCAATCCGGAAGTTGGTAAGTTCAACCGAGAACTTCCCCTAATGCCCGGTAAACTCAAAACTAAGATTTCCTGCACAACTTAAAATCAACCATTAACATAGAGGGAGAAAACAATAGTGAAATCCAGATCAAATGGAGATACCTGCCATTATATTTTAAAATCTAAACTATCATTCATACTCCAGAGATCAGACAAGATACTTGTGCCTAAATTAATCTTCACCAAGCTATTATCAATGGCTGAAAATAAAATTATGCAGGAAAACAAATCATCTTACAACACTTCCAAAAGAGTAACACCAGCAAGATTTTAACCCCAAAGTCTTTCTTTCTTGCACAAAAATGAGTACAAGAGAGCTTTTTTTAGCACTAGACTCTCAGATCCAATTTGATCTCAAATGACCCCTGACACCCTATTTAAAGGAAAATTTCCCAACGGCTAGTTTGAGTGATCCATGTCAAACTAATCTCGACCATCGATGAGGATCAAAATTCTTTTCAATCTCATCTGTCGAAATTTTAAATGCATTTTAATATATTAAAATTAAAATTTTGCATTATTTTTCAAATTTTGACTTATTTATTATTTTATTTTATTTTCTAAATTTTATTTTTTTTTTATTTTATTTTTTTATTTTTTTTTTTAATTATTTTTAACATTTTATAATTTTCTTATTTTTTCTTATTTTTATTTTTGGACCCTCGAACTTAGCCTTTGGAAAAAACACCTAGGACTTAGGATTTATGAGGGGATAAAACATTTTCTAACCCTTAAGAAACTTTATATCATGACTTTTACAATTTTACATCTCAAGGGGGAAAACCCATTTGACATAGACCGTCATAGACCATCCAGTTCTGCGACACAACTATAATCTAACAGATCAAGCAATTTGTAATAACCTAACGAAATAGTTAGAATTATTTCCAAATTACTTTTACATAGACTTGAAGCACAATAGGATTCCCCTAAGATTCTAATGACAAAATCCATTCTGGCTTTGGGGTTAGGTTGAAAGAAAACTCTGCCGATCATGGATCAGTGAGACAAAAAAACTTTCGGAACTTTGATTATCACTAGAAAATTAGGTTTTCCTAGGCAATTTACATACATGACTCAGATCTGCTAAGATTATTTACAATTTATACATGCAGACTGAATTTATAACATAACATGATCAGGCTGATGATGATAGTCGAATGAAATGGACCCGTCGATCAAGTGCTATCCCTTTTGCGAAAAAAGGGGGTGTACTGCTATGGGTAGTTGACACGTAGTGGTCAACATCTGGCTATACTTGGGGACACGTTACTGCGCTGTAGGAATGTGAGAATCCAGAATCTGCATCCACGCAACACACAACCAAAAATAAGTAGCATCCATCCAAAAATCATCATATCATTAAGCACATGAAAGATATAAGCTCTTCATTTATTAACTAGTCTAACAACATGAAAAAGTAAATCTAATCCTAAAACAGAAATGAAAATGCTGAAAAAACGAGTAGGATTAGAAATACAGAGGACGTTCCATGGCATCAGATGTGTTCAATATAGTGTATAATGAGCATTTCCCTGCTTTCAGGCAAATTTGTCGGCTGCTTGTCGGATGTGCCATGTCCAATTCTGCATATGGTAGGACATTTTCCTATCCGAAAATCAAGCTGCTCGCGGCTGTCTGATGCATCAAATCTTTTTCTCATTTTCTTTTTCTTGCGTTTTTTTCGTGGCAGGTTGTATCACTGATGATGTGGAACTTTCTGCTTCAAAGCTCTTAGATGAAGCATGTAAGATATGCGTGACATGTCTTTCTTTATTCTGCATCTGCCCTGTCAAGGATGATGGATCAATCTCATAGGTACCATGAGTTATGACTTGATCTTCAATGACTAGTGGATTAACCGTGTGAGCATCAATCTGATTATTAATTTCCCTTTTATCCAGGTCACCTTCAATTATCCACTTTTCAATGGAACAAGGGATCTCATAATAAGATGGAGCTTGCTGTAACAGATAAGGAGGCTCCTGATCTATTGACGTTCCCTAGTTTCTTTCATCCTCTGACCATTGTTGAAATTTCTGAACCTGTATTTTGATGGCATCTATCTAACTAGAGTGTTCAACCTTTATAGCACTGATTTCCTTGGCATGGTCTTCTTCCATATCTTTTATTACTTTATCGTTCTTTTCCTTTATGGTCATCAAGCAATGTTGCATAGAGTTTATCTCTTCTTTATGATTTGCTTGCATGGTAGCCAACTGATTATTATGATCGAACGTCATGATAGTCATTTCTTCATCCATAGTTAATAATTTGTTTTGCATAGAATTAATTTCCCTATCATGATTAGCATTCGTGGTCGTCATATTTTCCTCTAAGCCTGATAACTTGCTTTGCATAAAACTAATTTCTGTGTCATGATTAGTCTTCATGGCCTCAATTTCCTTAGCATGCTGATTTTGCATGATCTCCATCTCCCTATTACGTTTTTCCAGGTAGGTGCATAAAGTTCTCACATCATTGGCGAAATTAGTTTGATTAATCTCCATATTTTTTACCAGCAGCATTAGTTCTTGTATAATTTGCTTATGATCTTCCTTTTCATTGTCATTTGTCTTTGCTTTTCCACTATCATGGATTTGATCTGCAATGGTACAGGTGGATGGCACATTCTGATATGAAGAATTATCTTGAAGTCTTTCATCGATAGACAGACCTTTTATAATATTACTTTCATTTTGTTGCACAATTTTAGGGGTGCAAGGCGAGCTATCTGGATCACCATATCTATCTTTAAAAGCATTGACAATGTCTTGTAAAGAAGTGAAAGAATCCTTAGGACAATTGTTAAACCAATTCAAAGCATCACCCTCTAAAGAAAGG
>APFE030873947.1:0-11207 GCA_000404065.3 Pinus taeda
TGGACCCTATATTAGGTTGGGCGAACCTCCCTATGGTTTTCGGTCCATGGTTTTGGACGCGATGGTTTTCGGTCCATGGTATTGGATGCTTCGGCATGTATAAATATGTATTGTAACATTGAAAGGAACATATGAAAAATCAAGCTGGTAGTCCCGGTTTTGGGATCCAGTGGGAAATCTCTGTGTATATGTGTTTTATGTGTTATGCTCTCGCATTGTTTATTTCTTGTGATTTAGAATTCGTATGCAGGTAATTTCTGTACGGGGTTAAAACCTACAGAAAGAAGAGGGTGAGTCACTCTCATTTACTGTTCAGATCCGTATATCAATCTCTTGGAGACCAAAAGTTCTTTAGTGGGAAGGTGTGATCCAAAAATGGATCTTGGATAAACCTTTATGTCTAAAAGACTTCATATAAGAGGTAAAAGATGCCAAATGACACAAATCCTTTGCGAATTAGAGGAAAATGAAAGTCACAGGTTTCTCTCAAAAATAGTCTCATTGCAGAGACCATCTCATTTTGAATCCAATGCAACTTAAATGGGTGAAAATAGAGTTCATATGAAGAAGTTATCACAAGAAGAAGTTCCCCTTTGTTCTTTGGGAAAAGAGGCAAAAATCCTTTAAAAATGGGCAAAAGACCCTTATAAGGGAAAATCACATCACATGAGGCAAAAAGGAGAAGTTATGGAAAATTCAGGTTGCACTATTGGAACCCAAAAACATGGAGAAAACCATGAAATCGAGCCTATTGGAGGCTTAAGTCAACAATGAATAGGCGTCGTCAGATCTGGCCGATCAACGATCTAGATCCAATCGGAAATCACAATTGATGATGGCTATTAGAGGCAATCAGAGGTAGAGTTGCGATGGGATCAGTCTGAGCGATATGCTGATCATGGATATCGGCGATATTGCAATCGGCGTAACGCAATGGAGCGAGGCTTATACATATATATATGCCTGATGCGATATTACGAACCCGATGGAAATATAAACATTTTTGCATAAGGTTTGATATCCACCAAAAGCAAATTTTAATGTAATTTCATATATTTTGTTATCAAACGAAATACAAAGGGAAAGCGCGATGCCATGAAATATGGACCTGAAAGGGTTTCTTAACACTGTTGAACACTATTTCAAGTTTGATATGGCAGATTTTCACGATTTCTAATGCATTTCTAAAATACAAAGGGGAAGGTCAATTGCTACTTGCGACAATGACTAACGGCAATCCTAATAATGTTATAAAGCATATTTATGGGAATTTTAATTCTGGTGAAACGTTTTTTCCATAGATATTTTCCCGTGTTTGGTATGTTGTCCTGTGTAATTTTATAATGGCTATATTGAGGGATTTCAAGCGCCAATGACCCATTCTGTTTTGGAATAGGTGGTGTCCATCCCCGAGGGCATTTAGAAATGATTCTTAATGTTCAAAGAAGGGATTTGAGCGGACTGTGGCAGGAAGATAGAGTGCCCGAGAGGGACAATGAACAGATAACACTGATTTGTCTTAAAAGGCATAGAACGAGAGAGAACAAGAGTTGTTGATTGTTTTTGGTTGTTGTTGTTGATTTTTGTTGGGTTTTGTTGTGGAAAGGTAGCCAAAGCAAGAAACTAAGGGGAAGGAGGTAGCGCAGAAGCAAAAGAGTAGCTAACGGAGTCACTTGGAAGCCAAGTGGAAACCAAGAGGGTTATAACTGATAGAGGGCAGAAAGAAGCCAGAGTTGAAGAGATAGAGAGCTGGAGATAGAGCCAAAGAGCCAGAGTCAGAGCCAAGATCCAGAACCAAGAGCTAAAGAGCCAGAGTCAAAGACAAGAGCCAAAACCAAGAGCCAAGAGCCAGAGCCAAGAGCTAGAGCTTCAAAATCTAGGGGACTAAATGGTGTCTGAACCCACTGTTTTTGTGTAAAACAACAGGATTTGGGCCAAGAGCTTGTAAAAAGAACTAATACCATAGTCGAGAGAGCCTAGTTGAATTAACTAGAGCTCACGGAGATGTAGCCCAAGAGTTGTGGGTGAACTCCTAATTAAACTGGTGTCTTATGTCTTTGTTTTGTTGTTGCATTATTCACTATTATATGCATTTTTATATCATTTTTAGAACGTCAACTTATAGCACAACAACAAAATTTAAGGCATACAATTAGTTAAAAACAAACATCATCATACACAGTAGATTTTAAATCACATAAAAAACCAACAATAAATATAAGCATATGCTTATATTTTCAAGCATTTCTTAATTCTGCATTGGTTAATCAATAAGACTTCTGAATGTTTAAAGCATTGGAAGTGGGAGAGGTTCTTTTAAGTTAGACAAGAAGCCTAAGTGCCCTATTTTCAAATCAATCCGGATGATAAATCATTCGCAAACTACTTTCAAACAAAGATCTTAATTTAATGTGCTATTGTGAAAGAGGAAATCAACTTGAATAATCAAATCCATGTGCATTAAAGGAGACTATTCAAATCATACTAATTACAAAGAACAATCAAAGCTAGAAATAATTTTAGAAGGAATATACTAAAAGGGAACAACAATCATATACAAACTTACTTTCTGTAAATCATAAAAACTATATTAATCAAGCTATAAGATTTACTCTAACTCAATTTTTAGAAGGAACATCAAGAGAAATCTTGATAGTAAAGTGTAAATAACATAATACAAGGGAGTAGTGGATCTTCTAGTGACTGGGCCTAAAGCCTCTAAAATAAAAGTGTTATCGAAACTCAATACAAGAATTTCATGGAAAACTTCGAATCTTTCGTTAGCTATCAAAAGAATTACAAAATCACTTCAACTCTTTAAAGTTCAATATGCATTTGTGGTCTTACTGGAATTAGATGAAATACAAAAGTTACTTTCTTTTTGATTTATTAGCATTATATATTCTATGAACTATTAGAAAATTTGGAGCGTGGTGTGCACAACTGTAATCAACGGCATCTTCCTTTCTTGGCCCTATTTTCTTGTGCCAAAGGAACAACAGTTGTCCAATCCAGCCAACCTGCTCATGAACTAGGGAAAACTTAGGCTTTTGGTACTAAAAGCATGTGATTTGCTCATAATGTTTTTAATTTATGTTTGACGGTATTTAATCAAGAATGTACTAAAGACGAAAGGAATATTCATGAAAACCATATGAATAATTAAGTAAATAAGGAGGCAAAACATACTTTTTTCACGATCCAATAGTAAATGCATAGTAGGGGATCTAGAAAAGATAAGAGCTATCATACAATGGGAAGCTCCTAGGAGTGTTGATGAGGTCAGATCATTCATGGGATTTGCAAGTTATTATAGGATATTTATTATGAAATTCTCATGGATTATATATCCTATTGCATCATTACAAAGAAAGGAAAAGAAAAATTTAATGGACATAGGAATGTGCAAAGATTTTTTAGTAGTTAAAGGAGTTGTTGACAAATGCTCTAGTTCTCAATATTGCACATCTAGATAATGATTTTCTAATGTGTACAGATGCTTGCAGAAGAATACTTGGTGGACTCTTGGTGTAAGAGGGACAGGCTGTATGTTACTTCTCAAGGAAACTAAATGAGCATGAGTAGAACTACATGACACATGATATTGAGTTGGAAACGAACCTTCGTGCATTGAAGATGTGGAGGCACTATCTTCTTGGTAGGAGGTTCACCCTGATGAGTGATCACAGTGAGATGATATACTTGTTTGACCAACCTCATTTGAATTCCAGGTAGGCTAGGATGTGGTTGACCATGATTAGTGAGTTTAACTTCAAGATTATGAACATTAAAGGAAAAGAGAACAGGCTTGCAAATTCTCTTAGCAGAAGAGTACATGTAAATCACATAGTAGCTATGAGTTCATATGGGATGGATTTACAGGATCAGATCTTATAGGTAGGAAAACAGGATGACAGGTATAGGGAGCTTAGGCACAGGTTACAGTAGTAGAGAAGAGGTGATCATGAAGTGGATTATTTTCTCGCAATGGATGGTTTTGTTAGATTTAGGGACAAGTTCTATGTGTTGGATAATTGTGAACTCACGAAGATTATCTTATGGGAATTTCATATTAAGCTATTCAGGTCACTTAGAATATCAGAAGACATTGAAAATGGTGAAGAACTTCTACTATTGGCTGAATATAAAGAAGGAAGTGGTAGATATTGTGGCTATATGTTTGGATTTTCAACATGAAAATGTAGAGTGCAGACATCCAGGTGGTCTACTACAACTAATACCAATTCCAGAGTGGAAATGGGAGGTCATTTCCATGGATTTCATTACACATTTTTCGAGGACAGCTAAACAACATAGCTCTATTATGGTTCTGGTTCATAGGTTGAAAAAGGTAGCACACTTCATTCTAGTGAAGTCTACTTATTCATCCAGTGATGTAGCATAGGTCTTCATCACGGAGATAATGAGGTTGCATGATGTTATGAAGAATATTGTGTCAAACACGAATGCCAAGTGCACTTCCAGTTTTTGGAAGGAGTTATTTTATTTTTGGATACAGACTAAGACTTTAGTATAGCTTATCATCCGCAGATATATGGATAGATAGAGAGGTTCAATATGATTTTAGAGGACATGATGAGAATGTATGTTATGCATCAGAAGTCAAAGTGGGAAGACTACCTTCCACCTCTATAGTTTTCTTACAAAAATTTCTATAAAGAGTAACTGAGGATGAGTTTGTTTGAGGCACTTTATGGACAGAGTTTTATTACTCCCATTAGTTGGAGTGATGCAGTGAAAAAGGTACTGATTGGACTAGAGATGTTGGCAGAGATGGAAGAGGAAATGCATTTTATCAAGAAGAATCTAAAGGAAGCACATGATAGGCAGAAATGCTATGCAGATCAATACATGGCATTTAAGGATTTTAAGCTTGGGGAATATGTGTACTTAGGAATCAATCCCAACAAGAGGCCCTTGAGGATTAGGTCATATGTGAAGTTGGCACCTCAATATTGTAGGCCTTTCTATATCCTTGAGATGATTGGAACAAGTAACTTTATATGGGGTCATAGTAGTAACTTCTACTATGAATCCATATCAAATAATAGGTGATGTAGGGAAGCTACTACTAAAACCATCATTTTTCCTATCAATCTTCCCAACAATAAATATTAAGAGAAATGTGGTAGAACACCTACATCATAATCCTATCTTGGATAAAATACCCGACTTATGAAAAGGTAAGGACGACACGCGTCCAAGACTCCTCAACCCATTGGCCCAATGGGAAGGACAATCCCAACAAGCTTGAGTTATGGGTATGATGCCAAATGGGGTATATTATGAAAATACCAAGATAGATTGATATATTACTCCAACCACATGGGTAACAAATAGGGGTGATATAATATTTTCTAGAGTTACCTCAACCTGAGGAGCCCTCTATCTCAATTCAACACCTTGGGATCTCAGACATGGGAGGAAGAGATGGCTCAATGTCTTCGATCTGTGATGCCTCTTATCAAGAAGAGGCACATCCATCAATCCAAGATGATCTCTAAAGACCAAGAAATTCCCTTTCAGTAAATCCTTGGTGAGAATATTTGTAATCTTCTCATCTTTCGATATGAGATGGAGTCGAATGATTCCTCTCTGCATCATGCCTCGAATGAAGTGATATTAAATCTCTATGTGCTTGGACTTATCATGGAATATGGGATTCTTTTCTAGATAGATCCCACTCTTTTTATCGCAATATATCATTATAGTGTCTAGAACCTACTCAAATAGCTTTCCAAAGATCTTAACCAAACTTCTTCATAACTAGCCATGCTAGCAACAATGTATTCTACCTCTTTATTACTCAATACTATGGAATTCTACTTCCTCCTCATCCATGACTAAGATAAAATTGAGACATAATCTTTATGTTGATAACATTTCCCACATAGACAACATCTGCCTATCCATGAAGTTGAACATCTCCAGTAGAATATCTAAAACCAAGTGTGATCGTCCCATGAAAATATCTCAAAATGTTTTTGGAAACTATCCAATGTGCATGCAGATTCTCGGTCATGAATTTAATTAACATATTCATTCCATAGCATATGTTTGGATGTGTATTCGCCAGAAACATCAAAGCCCCAATCAATTGTCTATATTTAGATTTATTTGCCAAATAGGGTTCTGTAGCTTCTCTACATAACTTCTTGAAGTTCATTTCCATTGATGTGGTCATGGACTTGCATTCTATCATTCCAAATCTCTCTAATAACTTCACATCATATTTTCCTTGCAAAAGGAAAATCTCTCTAGTCCTTTGCTAGACCTCAAGGCCTGGAATGTAGTTCATGAGTCCAAGGTCCTTAATCTTCAATCCAGAGAGTACTTCCCACTTACACTCGATCATCAAAGGCTCACTACCTGTCAAGAGTAGATCGTCATCATATAAAACCAAAATCATTGGCATACATTGGAGTATATTGAAGTAGATGTTGGGATCAAACTTGCTTCTTGTGAATCCAAGCTTAATCAAATAACCGTATATATGGAAATACCATGCACTTGGGGCTTTATTCAAACCATACAATGCCATCTTCAATCTACAAACATGTGTCTTTCAATCCTCTACTTCAAATCCCAGTGGTTTCTTAACAAACACTTCTTCTTATAACATTCCATGGCGGAATGTATTCTTTACATCCATCTGATAAAGGATCCATCCTTGACTTTCGGTAAGGTAAACAATTGAATGGATGGTTGTATATCGAGCCATAGGTGCAAATATACCATCATAATATTCTCCCTCTTTTGGGGAGAAACCTCGAGCCATAAACCTTTCCTTTTTTTTTTTAATGCGACTATAAACTCCATGCTTTATCTTGAATAACCACATTGAAGCTACCTTGGATTCCCCCTTTGATCTTAGCACAAAATCCCACACACCATTATTCATAATCGATTCATATTCTTCGGCCATAACATATTTCTAAACTTGTTCTCTTACAACTTCTTCGAATGTGGGGGATTTGACTTGAATCATAGTATTGATGGCTGCAAAATATCCCTAGTACCTACATGGTTGGTTCCTTTCTCTAAAATAATCTTCGAATGAGAACCTGTTTCTCACCATAATGTAGAGTGTCACATAGGCAAAGTGGTATCTTCCTAGAAGGAGGACCACTTAGAGGGAGATCTATCGGATACATGGGATACATGGGATCATCAACAATATTTGTCTAAGATTTAGGCATGGAAGGACCATCCAAAATATTCATATCATCATTCTTCTTAGGAGGAGGAGGTGGAAGAAGGTCCCTTACTTTTCAAAGGGTGCCATATTCATTGAATGTAACATCCCTACTAATTTCAACCTTCCTTTGACTAGGAATATATATTCTAAATGCTTTATATTTTTCATAATATCCAACTAACCTACCTTTTCTTCCTGTAGCTACCAATTTATTTGTTTTTTCCTTTGGAAAATGGAAATATATGGGATATCCAATATGTGAGGATGATTAATGTTGGGCTTGAAACCTGTAAATACTTCTTTTGGGGGTCTTGTTTTCCAAATCTTAGTGAGGCACCCTATTTTGAAAATATACGACAACATGTGAAGCTTTAGGCCAAAGGAACTTAGGTAAATTTTGATCATGGAGCATTGATCAGGTAGCTTCTACTATAGACCTATTCTTCCTTTTAGTTAGACCATTTTTTTCAGGAGTATATGGCACAATGTTTTTGTTCCTGATACCTTCCTTCTTACAAAATCAATGAACTCATTTGATATGTATTCTCCATCATTCTCAAACTTGAATATTTTGATCTTCTTCCCTGTTTGATTTTAAACCAATGCTTTGAAATCCTTGAATGTTTCGAATGATTCATCCTTGTGCTTAAAATAATATATCCATTTATTCCTTGAAAAATCCCAAATGAATGTGATGTAGTAGAGATAACCACTAATAGAATGCATGGGCATTGAACCACATATGTTGGAACGAATGTGATGGAGGATGTCATTGGTCTTGTTCTCGGTAGAGGGGAATGTGCCCCTTATCATATTTCCACTAAGACATCCTCGACATACTCCATCTTGTTGAGATTGAACCTTTGGAATCCCTGAGAACAATTTCTCCAATTTCAGAAGAGCATCATAATGTAGATGAGCCAACCTTCTGTGCCATGTTATCACTCAGGTTGTCCCTAAGCTCCAGTAGGGATACGGCTGACGTAACGAAAAACCAATCTTTGGACTGCAGGTTCTAGCCCACCTACAATCAGAGAGGGCTCTCTCTTTATGATTTAACTTTGTTGATGATGATTTTAGGCTAGCTGTTGGAGACAGGGGTTTTTGTTGTTTTGTTTGGATGGAAGGTAGATGCTTTCAAGCAGAGAGGCAATTCATGAAGTGATAAGTTTCAAACCATTGGGCATGGAGTCATGGGTCAGGATTGCCAGTGCGTTTTCTTGGTCACAGGAGGAACATGGAGCAGGATAGCTGCACATAACACAACTTTCAAACTAAAAATATGAATGACATGTAAGGAATGAGAGGCACTTAAGAATCTCTCACTCAGCTTAACAGAGGGAAGGATGATCTCTATCTAGGGGCAATGAAGAGTCCCTGGATAACTGTCATGCGTGATAAGGTCAAGGAAAACATGCGCCATGTGGAATTCATATTTATGCCTAAACAGAAGAAAACATACTGAAACAACAGAAATTGAGCATAGAGTGTAATTAAACAAATTCTAAGCTAATCTTCTTTTCTGCTGTTTAGATGGTAACTTATGAATGGAAAACAGAAGTAAGAAGCACTTATTGAGTTATGCAACAACACGAGAATTCCATAATCACTCTTCAACCATTAAACACAGTGAACAATCCATTCTACAAAGCTCATAAGGAGTCTTTGATTACAGAAACTATAAGGTATTACAGTGTGAGTCTCTCATGGAGCAAAATCAGCTCAAAATAGCTTTTCAACCAACCCCCTTAATACAGTCTTGAGGGCTGTTTTTATAGTGTAAATATCTGAAAGCATTTATTACAATCGACCTAAAAACAGGTCTGCAAAAAGAGCTTTCTAAACCTAAAACTGTGCCAAAATTAAATGCAGGTAAATATCTATTGAACTGTGTCAGAGGTATCTGGATCAAAAAGAGTGTAATGTGGCCCTTGGTGGCTCGATGCAGTACTGCTGGAGTAACTATGCTTTGGGATTTGCAGTTCTGATCTTGTGTGAGTTAAATGTGCAATAACCGTGATTTGAGAGCCTTGAGCGGCTTCGCCCTTTTCTTTGACTTTGCTGGAAGGTGTTTAATTTTCACCTGCTTTGGGCCGCTGCCAAGATCTTTGCTGATACTCTTCGCCGCTACATTGATGGTCTTCTTCGCTTCCTGATACTTTTTGACGTGCTTTATGTCTACATATTTAATCTGATACTCTTTAATTTATGTTCCTGGTCTCTCTCTGTCTTCAAATTCGTTTCATCTGGCAAAATCGAGCAATTTCGGGCTTTTTCGGTGCAAAAAGGGCCAAGGAATCAAAAGATTCCCCAATATCGTTCATTTCCCGTAGCGATGTGTGATTAGCGCTTCACGCTAATTGCACATCCAAAAATGCCTCCGTTTCTTATTCCGGAGCTCCACAGCTCGACTTTCGCGCTTGCACATTTTTTCCTTTCTTTTGGCTGCTGACGTCAGCATGACGCTAGCTGTACGGTGGATGACGTCAACGAGGTGACGTGGCAGGGTGATGTGGCAATGATCTGGTCGGCGGGGGTGACTCATACGTTACTGCGATGCGATATACTTCTTCCGATGCGATCGCAGTATCTCATTGGCAAAGAATGAGAAGGTATTTATTTTGGAAACACGATGCTTGCGACCGCCGATTGCCGATATTGCGATATCGCATCGGGCAAAAGGGAAAGGGGCACACCTATGTGGTATAAAATATTGCGATATACCGATCGCGAGATGGCATCAGCAGAGCATCCATCGGGAAAAAACAATAGCTAGCCATAATACCCTTGCGACCTCCGATTGCGATAGTCATGTTGGAGAGGGTTCACAAGGATCAGAAGAATGTTAAGGAAATTGACAAGGGTTATTGTGATCGGAAGGAGTGAGTATGTGCTTTTGAAGAGTATTTGAGGCCTCAAAAGGGGTCCGATAACTTAGAAAGGAATTTTATGCTTTGGAAGGAGTCCATTGCATTAGAAGATGGTTTGAAGGGGGAGCATGGGGGTTCTTGCCAAGCTTCATATAAACTGAGCAATTCCTCGGGGTATTTATGGTTATTTTCAACCAGGGGGAGGGGATATTTACATAAGGGGATTATCTACAAAGTTTTAGTAGGGGGACGGGGAAAATATAAGGAGTTAAATAATAATGTCAGTAGTTAATATGGACATGACAAGAAAGTGCTAAGTTTCAGAGATCTTAGGCTTCAAAGGGGAGATAGAACCTTATAGAGAAAGTATGGATCCTCGTTGAGTGAAGCAGATCTTCACCAAGGTTAACTTCATGGAAAATCATGAAACTAAGAGATATCAAGTAGATCTTGACCTATTTTTGGGGAAATTAGTTAATGATTTGGGGAAGAGGAAAAAAGGGAAGTTAGTTATGTCTGATTTGAGCTCCTCCATATGAAATTTCCTGATGACTGTGACCTGGGTAAAGATGATATTTTGAAAACATAGAATTGATCAAAAATCAGGATTCTGCAACCTCAAAACTACCTACCCAGCCTACTTGCCTAACATTTTTTCTTCTTTTGGTTTGGGTGCATTTAGACTTGCAGACCCAACATTTCAATTTTTTTCTTTTTATGCCTTCCTATCTACAACTACCCTTATTTCTTCCAAGGGCCCAGATTAAGCAGTTGGGCTCCTTTGTTTCTCTACCTATATAAGAATCTGCCAAGATTTAGCTGTTTGGACAGATTTTCATTCTCTATATTTTAAAACAGGAAATTGAAACCTAGGGAGACCAAGATTAAGTTGTTTGGACCTCCCTTTAGCTGAAAATTCTACAAAACAGGAATGACTCTTCAAAATTGGAAAGCAGTTAGATGAACTTTGAGTAGCATTCTCTCCTTCGTGTCTGTTTAGAAAATATGGAGCATTGCAACATGCAAAGTATGACATATTTGGCCTGTAAAAATGTCAATCATGAAATATGAGTAACCTGCTGCAGCAGGAGGGTAACAGTGGCTCCACTTGGGGATGG
>APFE030873947.1:19030-40070 GCA_000404065.3 Pinus taeda
GAGATATTCAGGTGCTATTTAATCGTTTGATTGTTAGTGAATGCAGGTTTCGAAGTGAAGGAGGAGCTCATCCGGATCGACGAGGCTGGACTAATACAACAGCGTTGGACTACAGGTAGGATCTAAACACTTGATTTCTTGTATGGTAAATGCATGTTTAGAGAAGGATTGTTCTTAATTGTCTTGTTTGTCACTAGAAAGCCTTAAGCTTCTAGGGAGGTTGGTTTTGTCCGCAAAATTAACTCTTTCCGCATGACAAGAATAGTTTAACATGGTCAGCCAAGGTATCTATCATTAAATATGGTCAATCATTTTCCACACGTATAACCATAGTCTTTGATAGAACAAATAGAAAAATATGGTCAACAATGGCCAACTATGTCAAACCATGTTCATGCATTATCAATACAGTCAAACCATGGTCATTAAGCCCAACCATAATGAACCATGGTCAACCATTGTCAACCATGATCAAACATGGACAATCATGGTCAACAGTAGTTAATTATAATCTATCATAGTAAATGGTGAACCATGGTAAAATTTTTCAAACCATGGCACCATGGTTGATCACAGTCAACACTCTTCAACTGGTAATGAAAAAAATTGTAACATTAATGTAAAATAAATCATGGTCAACATTAATGTAACAACGTAACATTTGAAAACATTAATGTTACAATTTTAGATTAATGTAACATAAATACATTGTTATATTTATGGTTGACTTTGGTTAAACTTAGTTAACCATGTTAATCCATAGTCAACTCTATTTGTCCTCGGTCAACCTCTTCAAACATGGTCAACCATAATATTCCCCCTAATCCCTGTTTAATTATGGTAATCATTCATGTTCCGGATTATCCACAGTTTCTAGTTCATTCTGCCGACGTTTCAAACCCCAAAGGGGGTCCATCATCAGGACAAATCAGATCAATAATCTTTCATTCATTTTCTATCTATCTGATTTGTCCTGATGATGGACCCCCTTTGGGGTTTGAAACATCGGCAGAATGAACTAGAAACTGTGGATAATCCGGAACATGAAGCTACAAAAAACTTCCACATAGGTTTAAAATACAACATATGGTAATCATTGTCAATCATTTTCAGCTATGATAATCATTATCAATCATATCTAACAAAGGTCAAACATGGTTATCATTATCATTCATGTTTAATTGAGGTTAATAATTGTAATCATTGTTGATGATGTTCAACTAAGGTCAACTAGGTCTTCGTTACAAACAATGGTCAACCCTATTCAACAATGGTCATCCTCATCAACTATGCTTAGTCATGGTCAACATTAATGTTACAATAATGTTGACCATGTAACAATGGTCAACCATGGACAACAATGGTAAACGATTATATTTTGTCTTAATCCTTGGTCAACCATGGTAATGATTGTCAACCATGGTCAACCTTGTGAACCATGCCCAACCCCATCAACCCACTTCAAACATTAATGCAACAAGTTTTGTAAAATTAAGGTAACATTTATTTTAACAATAATGAGTACTTTCCACTAGGCACAATCAATAACTTCGTAGAAACAGTTGCCACTATTCCACTTGGCATAACCAATATTTCATAAATGCCATAAGGGTCAACATGTCTCTAGAGACTTGAACCAACGCTACTTGGGACACAAATCGTGAACCATACCACTTGAGAAAAGTTCCTTTGATGTAAAATTAATGTAAGATTATTAGATTTATGTAACAATGATACATTGCTACATTAATTGTAAAATTTATGTAACATTAACATTAATATTAATGTAACATGAACCATTGTCAACCATGGTCAATATTAATGTAATAGTGTAATAATGTGTTGTAGCTACTGCAACAACCCCTCCAAAATTTCAAGCTCTTAAATATTTAGGAGCCCCTTTTACCTTTTCAAAAGTTTCCCTCATCCTTAGAGTCTTTTCAAGAGCCCGAGAGGCCAGAAAAGTCTCATAAGAACCAAAGGCTTTCTTCCAAGTCAATCTAACTTTGTAATTTGGTTTAAGCCATCTAGTCGCAGTTGCATGATGTGACCTTTCCTTAGCCTAAAACTAGTGTGACCCATGCAACCTGGGTATCCCAAGTCTCATAGGTCACATAAGTTAGAACGGTAAAATAGTGACCCTCACTACTGATGTGACCATGCGACTGAGAGTTCGCTGGGTCACAGAGGTCACAAGGGCCCAAATACACAGATATGCGTCTTGCGTGACCCTTGCGACCTAGCGATATATGGATCACAAGGTCACATAGGTCGCAAAGCCCAATCACCCCAGTCATGCGACCCTTGCAACCTAGCGACCTTGTGGTTGCATAGGTCGCAAGGTGGCACTCTTTCTTGATCCGAGATTTGTGATCTATGCGACCGCTCACACGTGCGACCAAACTATTTATATCTCATTTCCCAAGCTCATTTGGTAACGATTCTTGGGTCGCATGAGAGACGAAGGAGCTTTTCGACCAGGGCGTGCGTAAATTTTTCTCCATGTAGGCAAACGTTCCTCTTCCCCAGTAATGATTCTTTCCTTCCAGGTGTCGTCCTCCTCCACCTTGATCTTGAAAATTCCAACCCAGGGGGTTTTTATATGCATTTTGACCTAATTTTCACCATGAATCTCAAATCAAAGTCTTTTGGCCTCATTAGCCCTCATTTCTTTCACTCACATCCATTCATCGCCCTTAGCCACCCCTTTTTTCCCCCATGTGCCTAACCATTTGGTCCTGAGGAGTTGCAGGGACCTCTCTTAAGTCTCAGTCTTCCTTCCATCTTGCCTAGTGCATAGGTCATGCATCCAAAAGCCACGATACCCTAAATCTTGCGACTTGTGCGACCTCACAACTGGCGTGACCATCGTGACCCATGACTTTGCTCAAATTAACTAGTCACTAGGTCCCACCCCTCTCCATGTGGCCACTTCAACCTCTTTCCCTTGTGACCTACCTAAAAAAAACCTCATCACAACCTTTGGAACTGATTTTAGTTTTTAAGCACTCTCTTTTATTTTCATTCCGTCACTCTTATCGTGGGATTGTTTGTTCGACATGCCCGGTGATGTGGATCTCAACTTTATCTCCATCTCCTCTTTCGAAGATGAGATGACACCCCCGACAATAAAGGTTGCCCATAAAATATCGGGGAGCAGTTCACTGGAAATATTTCAGTATGAGGAACCACCTATCTATGGAGACACAACCTACAATATCAATAAGAACACGAGGCTCTCTTGGTACAACATTTATGAAGAGTTCACCAAGCTGAACATACTAGAAACCAAGGAAGACTTCCGAGTCTACCTAAACATCAAGAGGTCCAAGGTCCACAAGTTAGCATCATACCCTCTCATTTTTCCATGTGGCGAAACCATTGATTTGATCCCGGAAATAAAAAATACAGATTCATGGAAAGTGAGGAACCATACTCACACACCCTTAGCAACGATTTCTTCTATAGACATTGCCACTTACTACAGGCTCCATAGAAGCAGGAAACTTTCAACACCTAGTGGCTCTCCAGCTTCGTGACACCTACCAAAGACATCTTGAGGGAATGGTGGCAATACTTGACTAACTTTCAGGTTAGGAAAGATCAGGTGTACAAGACAGATGGTCTGAGAAAGGTTAATCAGCGGGTTTCTTCCATGATGTGCTGCTTGTATGGAAAAGAATAATGTATTCCACGGTACCTGGGTCCCTCTCATGTATGTCATCACTACCAGTGGAACAATATTCAAGTGGGCAAGCATTCTTGTGTCAGCCTTGAGGACAAACATCACTACATCAAAGAAGCCAGAGCCAGAGCAGCCACCAAAATTCTTCATGGCCTCATACCTCCTAGATGTTGTGTGTGCAAGATGCCAGTTCAACAATTGGAGCTATAATTGGGATATGTCCACAGTCAGCCTCGTGCACTACCATTATAAGATCTTCTGGGACACCGCTTATAAGCATATGATTGATGTCATTTCCGAGCCTTTTATTGACCCACTATACCAACGACTATTCAGAGAGGACCTATCGTGCATGTCAAAGAGAGCCATGGAAACCACTGTCAAGGTGGCACATTGATTCCCCATCCAGGAAGGTACATTCATTAGAGTTTTTGGTTCCCATAAGGCCCCGCATGATCTGCCTAGGTTCATCACATATAAACTGCTTCTACAAGAATCATGCTACTAGATGACATAAGGTTTATCGAAGGTAATAAGCAGAGGTAAGAAGAAATTGACAAGAAGAAACCATGGCCGACTTTCTTGCTCGTCATCGGAGCATATGTAGTTGAGAAATTCAAGAAAGTAGAGGCAGAGGCTAAAGCTTTGAAGGGTAGTCACTTTGTAACCTTGAACTATCATATGTATGACCCTGAGAAAGTTGTGGATGCTCAATGTAAGAGAGCTAATTTTAACTGGTAATATTCGCACGTTAGACAAGATCATGAAGACGGGATCAAGAATTGGTATAATGCCACTAGGGAACTCGGCCCCTGTGAGTAACAAGCAAGAGACAAGGAGCTCCTCAAGCACTCCCAAGAGAATTTTAGTCTGCAAGAGAGGTCCTCCACCTTGAAGAAGAAACAACAAGAGAAACATAAGGCCATTGGGAAACCTAAGAAGTAAAAGGAGAAAGAGGTCGAAGATGTCCCAAGTGACCCAGAAAAGGGGGATGATAATGAAACTTTGGAACAAAGGAATGCCACCCTAACAAAGAAGAAAAGAGAGCTCAAGAGAAAAACGGAGGAGGAGCTCAAGAAATCACAAGAGTCAAGTGACCAGGGTCAACTCAGAAAGAAGAGGTGATAAGAAGAGGAAGAAAGGAAGAAACAACTAGAAGAAAATAAGTGGGAAGAACAAAGGGCCCATGAAGAGGAAGAAAAGGAAAGACAACAAGAATAGCAGATAACCAGGAAAGAGGAAGAGAAGAAGAAATGAGAACAAGAGCTAAAGGAGCAAGAAGAAAAACTTAAGCAGGTTGAAGAGCTGAAGAAGCAACATACGCTACCAAAACAAGAGAGGAGGTAGTTGGAGGAAGAACAAAGGAGGAGTAAAGAAGAGGAAGGTAGAAATATTGAACAGGGATAAACTACTAAGACATCTAATCTGAACACACAACAAGGTGAACTAGCCCCATTAGATGTTCCTCCTACTCCCCTCATTTGAGGACACCTTACCTTACAAGAGTTAGGCTTCCAGGAGGAGAAAGAAGAGGAAGTCCTAGACCTCACTAAGCTAACCTTTGACCAAATCAGCCTCAAGGTCTTGCTCGAGAGGAAAATGTATTATGCTAGAAACCTAGTGGAGCCCTTATCGGTCACCACAACCAAGGAAATTGTGCCTAACACCATGATGAATCTTGAGACGATCACCTCAGCTGGAATGTATTTTGAAAATGAAATGGAACATAATGTGGCTTGGATGAGCAAACAAATCACAGAGCTCCATAATAGGCTTTACACATCAGAGAAAAAGGTTGTTATAGAAGAGCATGAGAGAAAGAGGGTAGAAGAAGAGAATGCGACCCTTTGTTTAAGTGAATCCAGCCCAACGAAATTCTAGGAAACAATCAAGGGAGAGGAAAGGATGCTCATGGAAGCCATGGTGATGGTCTATGAAGAGATGTCAAAGCTACATCACACAGTGGCCCTGATCTTGGCTATACAGGCTCACACAAAAGAGAGGGCAGCTATGCTAAAGGAAGTTGTTGTCGCCCTAGATAGTATGCATGAGTGGTCCATCAAGTACCTAGAAGCACCAATGGTAGTCCTAAAGAAAGATTGGGTCACCGTGAAAAACGCCAAGGTCCAGCTACACATCAAGATCCAGTCAAAGGACAAACTAGCCAAAGATGTCGATAGGGTGTTGACTTGATATAGACACCTTTTCAGCAGTTTGGAGTCTGTAATCAAAATTCATGGAGTTTTGTCTATTGAGGAAGTTGGGCATGTGAGAAAGCAAGAAGATATCTCACGAGAAGTTTAGGCATTCATCGATACTTATAGAGAGGCAACCCTTGCAGAAGATATGCCCATTACAAAGGAGAATATCACACACTATGTGGTGGAACTAGTTAGAATGTACACCCAACTAGTAACCTTGGGGAATCAAGTGAACGCCAAAAGGACCACTCTCATACTGGATTCCCTCGAATTCCTGCACAGACGCGATGAAGAAAAATCGCAGATCACCCCCATTGCAACTGAATACAATTTGTGGTGCACATACCTAATGGAGCAACTCCACTTGGACATTCTCGAACTTTCTATTTTTGAATTGATAGTTTAGATTATCATCTTATTTTGTGATTTTGGCAATTAGATAGGATAAGACATTTTTGGAATGTAAAGAGTCAAAGGAAGTCCAAGAGTCACCAGGTAGTTAAAAAGTCACGAGGAAGACCAAGAGTCAGGGGTAGGTCAACAACCACCCTCATTTTATAAATACACCCTCATGACACATTGTAAAGGACTTTTAGTTAAGGAATTATTTTGGGACAATATTGTTTTTGAGAGAACTTATGCATTTTTGATATATGCAAGGAGTAATTGTTATTTTCCACTATTTGATTACACAAATATTTTATGTCATGGTGCCATGAGTATTCCTCGCTTGATGGATCAGATGTTCCTAAGAGTTATTTGATACATAGTCTATTCATGTGTTGTCTCGTGCTACAAACTTTGTTTTGCTATGCATGGAGGGTATATGATTTGCTAATTCTGTGCTTGTATTGGTGAATTGTTTCGTGGATATTGGCATAATATTATTGTTGATTATGTTCTTACTTACACTTATAGATGCTTGATTACTGTGAACTGCTTTACAATTGTCAAACACTTTCTTTTATGGACATGAGTCTTATCTGAAGCTTGTTGACAGTTACTTTATGTAAGGTTTATGTTGTTTACAGTTTTGTTATTCATGGTAGGCATGTTATAAAACTTTTGTCAGTTATTTCCTTGTGTTTATTGAAGTTCATGTGTTCAATTGAGCCCGCATCCCACCCTTGTCCAAAGATATATCAACTTATCTGAACAGCAACCGGGCCTACATACCATACGAGATCCCTAAATGAAATGGTGCAAGGTCTAATTGGGATCCTACACTGAGCAGATCCCCTTTACTGTTGGCGGATAATTCCAACTCGTCAACAGATTTGGTACTAGAAGGAGGGCCTAATGGTAGGTACTAATGCATGCCCTCACAATGAAACTTCCCATCAAGCTAGTAACCAACCCCATCCCCCCACCCCTCCTGAAATGGTATACTATCCCACTTTCGGACCACCTTTCTAGAAGCCCCAACAAGGGTTTTCCTAGCCTCCCCCTTTCGAAGATACACAAGAAGAACATATTCTTCCCCTCTTTGAAGTCACCAACGAACAGCTCAGGACCATGCACCCTATTACTGGTAAGTTTTCTAGGGGTTTAAAATGCATCCCTTCCACTAACTCCCTACCCAACCCTCACACCTCCATGCCTCATCACATGCATCAAGGCATCCTATTTAATTCCATATCACATTTAATCGATCTAGCGCTCAATGAATATGCAAAAACCTTTGAAATTCTCTCCATCGAGGGGTTAGAAAGCCCCCTGACATCTGAAGGAGAGGACCCCAAGAGTACATTCACCAGGGGAAACAACCAGTCACGATGGGGAGGAAAATCCCTAGAAGATACCACTGTGAATAACCAACCTCTAAGAGAGAATACTGGAGGGGCCCTCGAGCAAGGGATTAGGGATAATATTAGAGACCACATTAAATTCTATAATAATGAGTGGCTTTTGAGATTCCTAGGAACCTGAGGAACTATAGGAATGTGAGAAACTCCAAAGACCTAGGAAATCTTAGAGTTCCATGAGGGAATGGCACGTACCCTCCCCACATGAGTGGAGGGTCAGGCACGAAGAGTAAGTTAGAGTGGAACAACGACCGCCTCCTTTTTCCTCCCCCACCTAGAGGCAACTGTTATTAGCCTTTGGCCTGGATGACTCAATCTCCATTAGGAATCAAGGGCCAACTACATGACATGCCCCACCATCTCCAGAAGCACCTCCAAAAATACGACCCCAAAAAGGGAACCTCAGCTAATGATCATATTAGCAATTTCTACATAGCCTTGCAAATGATGAGGGTGCAACACGATGATGTGGCTTTTTGCCTTTTTCCTCACACTTTCAAAAATAAGGCGCCACCTAGTACTAGTCACTTCCTATAGATTTGATTCGAACATGGGAAGAATTCTGAAAGACCTTTCTTGATAAGTTTTCAGAAGACACAACGCCTTCTATGCTCCTCACTGAGCTCAGTATGTTAAAGTTCCAGAAGAAGGAGAAGGTGAAATATTTCAGCCAATGATTCACCACCATTTTGAATAAGTTTATGATAGACATGGCCCTTGATGACTCCATCACAATCAATTATTACACCAGATCCCTCCCAAGGGACATTGCCATGTTTGTTAAATGCAAAGTTAAACCCACTCTATTAGAAAAATTTGCAACAAACCTAGAAGTGGAGAAATATATAATATCTCTAGGCTCCCTTGAGCGCAACTTGCGAGAGGAAGAAAAACCATCTACTAAGAAAAATCAAGTCTCAACTAGTAAACATGTCGATAAAGACAAATATTCCTTTGATTTTGAAGGATTGGCCAAATATTTAAAGCAGGTGACTAACGAGGTGTCCGAATTGGAAATGAAGACTAGTGACACCTCCACAAGAGGGAAACCCACTAAACCTTTTTTTCCAAAGACCAACAATCCACCCGCTAAGACACCTCATGGATCCAGTACGAACTTCAATGTGGAAGAACTAGGAAAGGATAATTTTTGCACTTTCCATCAAGCCTATCATTCCGAAAAGACCTGTCCCAGTGGCTCTATAACATGACCACCGTAGTAACCCAAGCATTGGAAGATGAAGCCACGGGAGAAGGTGAGGAAGAAACTAACGACCCTGAAGAGGAAACCCTGTTCCCCAATGACAAGGCTTCCTCCGCCATGCTAGCCTTCACAATCATCCACGAAGGAGAGGTTCTGACCTCTCAAGAGGCCATCATGGGGGACACCCCTGCATCGAAGCCTTCCAAAAGTTACAGCCTCAGGAGTAAGGGACTTGTGTCAGACTACACACTGGAAGATAAGGAAAGGGCTTTGTTAAGAAAGATTCTTCCACCCATCCACTCCTTCCCCTAAGGGGGCACACCACCAAAGCCCTAAGGAATCCCCGATGGGTGGAAAAGGAGAAATCTCCATACCCAAAAGTTAGACCAAAGGGGTTGTAACTAAAACCACATCGTCCTCACAATCCTCTTTGAAAGACACTTTGTCTGTAGACTTGGAATATAATATCATCAAGGACATGAAGAAAACGCGAGCTAACATCTCATTATATGAACTGGCCAAGTTGACCAGCCAATGTGAGTTGATTGTCAAAACCGTCACTGCCTCTCCCACCGCATCAAAACCTTCCTCGTCATCCATGGTTAACTCCTCAGGCCGATCCCAGGCCATGATTGACCTTCAAGCCATTGTAAACATTTCCAATGCAAACTCGAGAGGTTCAACTCGCCCTTTCCTTTTGACCTTTGAAATCTTCAACTTCAATGTGCACAACTGCTTCGTCGACTCTGGTGCACCAACCAACATCATGCCCTAGTCGGTTTGCAACAAGATTAATATCCTGCCCGAAAAAAATGGACGATAATATCATTCAACCAGATAGGTCCCAAGTCTTGGTCCTAGGTGAATTGAACAAGGTTATAATTAGTCTGTCCTCCGATTCTCAAGTGTACCAATGCAATGAAATAATTGTAGTCGACATCAGAGAAGCCTACGGGTTACTCCTTAGTAGGGATTAGTCCTGCAAGCTTCAAGGCTACTTTGCTACAAATTGGTCCCAGTTATGGTTACCCTATAAAGGAAAGAATAATCAAATTAGAGTAAAAAACGAACCTTGCATGAAACACACTGTTACCAATCTTGAAGGCTCTAACGAGCCAATCAGATTTTCCCAAGAGGAGCTAAGGGTGTGCTTTCTCGAGACATGATTGGGTTTCTATCAGTCCAAAACATTGACAATTCCCCCTAGTACCCAGTTGGAACTCCCATCACATCCCCCGACCAATGAAAATGAAATCTTCACTCTAAATTTGCACACTCCAGACACATTTTTCCTCAATGATGGAACCTAGATGCTATATTATGATGGGTCCAAGACTTACAATGGAGCTAGAGCAGGTTGTGTCTTGGTGGATCCCAAAAGGAATAGATTTTTGATTTCTCACAGGTTAGAGTTCCAATGTACCAACAACACTGCAGAGTACGAGGCATTGATCCTTGGCCTCAATAAAGCCATAGATCTAAAGGCAGACTGTGTGAAGGTAATTAAGGACTCTGAAATTATTACAAGATAGGTACAAAACACAGTTCACTATTTGTCACCACACCTAAATAATTACCAACAAGAGGTATGGTGCTTGATAGGCTCTTTTAAAACATTTAACATTATTTGTGTTCCTAGATTTATTAATGTTTTTGCTGATACTCTAGCCAAAGAAACAACCATATTTACACCCCTTAGGGATGGGTTTTCAATTGAAATTGTTTATAAATCGGCTGTCCCTAATAATATAACTAACTTACAGATTTTCAATGATGACCAACAGATACTGGAGTTCATGACGAATGCAAAAGTGTTTAAGGATGCAACTATCGAGGAGGAAGAACAAGAAAGGTCCCTGTAGGAAGAGGCAAACTCACGTAAGGGGAATCCTATGCCTAAAGGAGTGGTCGTTGTTAGGTTCCTATACCAATAGGAGTCATGATTTTTGAATGTTTGATATTAAACCTGTAATATGTACATACATTTTCTTTTTGAAAATGTTTTCCATATTTAAAAAAATCAAAAAATGAAAAGAGGGTATGTCCTAAAAGAAAAATCAAAGGACAAAAACAATAAAACGGTAAAAAAATATGAAAAATATGAACCCCAAGAAAAGAAAAAAGACCATGAAAGTGAGCAAGCCAAAATGCCACTCCTTCTTTAATTTTATGCAGAATGATTATGTACAGCTTGTAATCCTTGTCACAATCCATGATAGTCAAAATGTTTAAACTTGGCTATGCCATGTTTTCAATTTCATGTCTCTAGATAGAGAATAAAAATATGGCCAAACAGTGTAACCTTGGTAGATAATTAGATAGGTAAAGTAAATAAAAGGAGCTCAATTGTTTAATCTAAGCCCTTCAAAGTAATAAGGATAGATTTAGTTAGTTACTATTGTAAAAAGAAAGAAAAATGTTTGAGAAGGGTTTGCTAGCTCAAATGCACCCTAATGAAGAGAAGTGAAAATGGTAGGATGAGTAGATGGGTAAGTAGAAGTAATGTTGCAGAAGTATGGTGATTGATTAGACAAAAACATGTTTATCATCTTTTCCATCATAAAATTTCTATAGAAAAATGGACAATCAAGCATGAAATTGGACTTCCCTTATTCATTCCACCTTTTACTTAACTAATTTCTCACAATAAAGTTCAAAGTACCAAAACCTTTAAGTCAAAGAGGCCCAGAGCATTTCTCTAACTTTTGGAGGGACCGAACCCTTGGCTCAATGACTTATAGGCAATAAGTACTAAAACCCCCTCATAAAAATTCATCTCCCTTCATCCCCCCTCATTTCCTTAATAATACTCTTTTCCTAAGGTTAAAATACTTTTACCTAGGAAAAGTATTTATCCCCCCACATAAATCATTTTCATATCAAAAACCCACAAAAACACCTTATCCTAAGTATTTATGTTAATGTTGAAAAAGCATTAAAACATGAAAAAACATTTACTTAGGGTATGTTGCCCCTTTTTTCTAATTTTATAATTCCTAACTTTTATTTATTAAATTCCGTAAATAAAAACCCATTTCGCCGTATATATTTAACTTCCGCATATTAACTAGCCCTATACCTTAAATAAATATAAAATATGATGTTCTACCCAAACCCCGAAAAACAATCGATCTGCGATTAAGTTAGGCAAAAACCTAATTAGTCCCTCCACTAATGGCCTCAACGCCTTAACCCTGCTTTAATCCCTCATTAATCCAAAAACCGCCGCACTTAATTGTCTGTAGGGCCCCCCACTACCCTCCGTGCAACTTCCCCACCCAATCACCGTACAATCGCTTCCCTCCACACCTGACAACCCTTATCCATTTTGGGCAGGCCTGACATCCGAACATTACCGGCTCGAAAAAGTTGTTTTCCGTTGGGCCCCTGATGCTACGTGTCGTTCAATGTATGGAATTGGGCGACCTCCCCACAATACCACCGAATGCTCAAAAGAGGTGTGATGGAAACCACTTACCGCCCACCCTCTACATGCCAAAATGGTTATTGTTCACCCCGCTACACGACAAATGACCATTGTTCACCTGTACCTGCCAAAATGGTTATTGTTCACCTCGCTACATGACAAATGACCACTGTTCACCTTTACCCGCCAAAATTAACTTTCACGCATAATGCCAAAAATACCCAAATCATTTGTTTTTATCATTTTTTCAACTGTAAACCTCCATGCATGCACCTACGAACATCAAAGCTATCAACCTATGTCCAATTGCACCCTAAAGACGCCACAAAGCACCTAGTTAACCTTCTAGCCTACGCAGAGCCTTTTCGACCGTTCGTAGTTGCTAGCTATCCTGTTCAGAGCTAATTTTCCTTAAATTCCATGTATTTAAGCCATAATCCACTAGAAAACCTGTCAATTTCAGAACCAATTACTGAGTTTTATTAGTTAAAGTAAAATATTAATTAAAGAAACTCTAGCAACTCAAACCTACTCTATATTGAACCACCATTACCCTAAAAACTAAAAATCACCTCCCCCACTCTCAAATCCACAAGAACTGAGAATGGCTGCCCCAATTTCCATGGATGTTAGAACTATTTCCACTCCTCATCTAGACATAGACCACCTCCCCCTGGCTGATAAGTATTTCTAGATAAAGGAAACCTCTATCCATGAATCCCCTCTCAAACTATATTGTCGATATAGAGACCAATACCTGAACCATGCTGATAAAATTGGTTTTCGGGAGTCCAATTTGCCCAAGTACCAATTCTCTGAAGTTCACATTTTCCCAAAAATTGTCCATTACTCCCATGCAAATTATATCCCCAGTCAAATAGCAGTGGTGTCCCCTAACCAAACCATACTTTTCACCATCACTGCTAAATCTATTAATGAGATGTTGTAACTTCAACCACGGCTAAACTTGACTCCTCTCTGCATTGGAGACCTATTGGACTTATTTCCCAAGCTTATCCCTGCAAAATTAGTGCAAATAATCCAAACCTTCATTGTAGAAGAAAAGTATACCCCTAAAGAACCCCCTCCATATGTGTATACCATATTTTCCCCATTTGGCCAGGACATTGTAGCAATGATATCCAGTGTCCTAGGTTATACCACTAGTGAGTATATAGATGAAATCATTCTAGCTTTCATGTCCATATACACTCCAGGACAACTTCCTGCTGTTATTTATGATTATGCCAAGTTTATAGTCAACAGGATGAATGACCAATTTCTCAGAATGAGCAATGACTAAGTCTTCAAACGCTCCTCTTTTTTCTACCATCTTTTTCTATATTTCCAGTCAGACAAGTTTCCATTCACCCTGTGGAAGCTTGATACAAAAGGTCAACCCAGATAAATGATTTTCTGGACTCCATTTATCCATAAATATCACTCCCCGTATTCATATACAGACTTCATAGACCTATTTGTACATCCCATTGTGACAATGTTGATAGGAAGCCCTCCTCCTCCAAGAATCAATTTAGACATAAAGAGGATCCTGCAACTCTCAAAACAATCCAAAGTAGGTGATTGGTACTTGTACCAAAACCACACTAAGATCAGGATGTATGGTTGTGAGCTAGCCCCATACAAACTACCTAAAAACCTCCCAATGAGGTTATTTTCTCTGGAGTACTACAGGCAGATAATAAATTCAGATGAGGTACACTTTGTTAAAGGCAAAAAGAAAGCCCAACTCAAGATCAAAGACCAATTAGGTCCCTTTATTTGTAATAACAGAGAAGCTAGAAAGGAGGTAGACCTAATCCTTCAAATATTAAATTTAAAACAGAGCTCCATATGGAGATATGAGCCCTTGGACTTCATCTACAAAAGAAGGCAGAAAAATAAGATGGCTCCCTATATTCATCACCACATCCCTGAAATAGAAAAGTATGCCAACCAATTGCAATGGGTGGAAAATACTTTAGAGGACATGGATAGTACTGAAGTTGTTATGGAAAACACATTAATTGACCTAGAGAAATAGCTTGATGAGGGTTCTTTCCTGCACGTGCCAGAAGAATCACAGGTACCAGAAGAATCAGAAGTACCAGACCTATCAGAGGTACTAGAGAAATTAGACATACCAGAGCAATCAGAGAAAACAGATAGACCAAAGGCCACCATGAGTACCCCCAGTCTTACAGACTCCTCTAAATGAGGAGAAAAGCCTCAAGAGAAACAAGGAAGGGGCCACTACTTCCGAGAGAGCAACATCACAAGCCTATGCAGAGACAAACTAGGCTAAAAGACAAAGAATCAATCTTGTATCTGAAGAGGAATATATAGAGGAGACAACTGAGGTTACAAGTATAGAAAGAGATGGGAGTAGGCTTGGCACTTTATTTGGAGGCACTCTAGAACCTTCCACATCACACACTCAGATGTTGGAAAGACAACAAAGTGTGGAGGTATCCTCTTTCAGAATGCTAGTAGATAAAGACCAAGATATCAAAGAGAGAGACAAAGAAATAAAAGCTAGAAATGAGAAGTTGAAAGCCCAAACCTATGCATAGTATCTAGAGATGATCCCTACCAATCATGCAGATGACCTTCATCAAGCCAAATACTTAGCAGCCAAGAACAACATTGGATTTTAAGAAAGTAGATTTTGAAGTACTGGCAAGGGATATTCATCCCATTGACTAGATTGAGCTGCATAAGCAAACATGTGAGATGATTTATTCTACATTAGCAGGGAAAGCCATAACATCCCACCAATTGCAAAACTCTTTAAACAACATGTCAACTCAGTTTTAGTTGGAGAAGGCTTCTTCACAGGCCAAAGATACAAGAATCAAGTCCTTAGAGGACTTAGTGATTGAATTGGGACATGATCCCAAGGATGTGAAAGCAACAGAGCAGCTAATTAAAAAGAAGAATGATGACATTGCTACACTGAAGAAGCAACTCAAAATTCCCGAGATGCATCACCCTCAAACAATGGAAGTCCTAGAAGCACAACAAGGACATGAAGAGCTTATGGACCTAGTCCTAAAGCTAAATGATCAGCTTAAAGAAACAGAGAAGGAGTTGGACATCTTGATTCAGTCTAAGCAAAGTGACCTGGCCACAACTTCCACAACTACCATCCCCATAGGGACAACTACCATCCCCATAGGGACAACAACAGTTCCTCCACAATGGCAGCATCATTGGCACCTACAGCTCCACCTGCCACAACATTGCCAATTACAACTGAGCCCACTACAACAACAGGTACATCAATTGAGAAAACAACAGAACTAGTAAAAGCTATGGAGGAGATGTCCATCCAAGCTACAGAGCTCAAAAGATTAAAGGAGAAAGTGGCAAGTTTAGAAACTAATTGTAAACTTGCCCAAATTTAGCAAAGAGAAGAAACATAGAAATCCCTAAGGATGGGTGAGAAAATCAAAGTCCTAGAGAAAGATTTAACACTATAGAAGCCACTAGGACATACTAAAGAGATGCTCTGGGCCAATAAAATTGACTCCGTCAATGATATTTGACAATCAATCCAAGTTATATTTGAGCAGACAGAATTGGTGAAGGTAGCCACCAAATCCATCCAGAGAGTAAGGGAAGAATTAGGAGATAAACCTGAGGATGCAAATCGACTCATCCACCTCCTGAACAGTAAGAACAAATATGAGATCCATGAGCTTGGCATAGAGGATAGGACTGAAGCCATCTTAGAGATTAAAAAGGTTCTTTCCAAAAGAAACCTCACACTCAACTTAGAAAAAAAGTGCCATAACATGAAGGTAGCGATTGACAGGTTTATGGCTAAATTTAAAATTTTGAGGGACAAAGGCCTTCCCAGTCCTATGGTAATCAATGACAAACTCATGACCCAATTGGACTATAGTGATAGACTCAGGAGGTTGGCCAAGGAACAAGCTAGCTCTTCAGGCATTAAAGCCTTGCCAACAGGCAAAGTATTATATGATACATTGGTGAACCTGCTTTTCCTAGAACATGAGGTGAAACATTTGTTTCTCACCAAGCCCAATTTTGCAAAATACACAGAGGCAGACGAAATTTACAGAAGAATGTTGAAAATGAGATTGCTTGAGACTAAATGGTGGGAGAAAATGACATATTTACTATGAAAAAGTTTTACATTAGAAAGCTACCACAATAAATCTAAAGGCAGGTGAAACAAGTAAAAGACAGATCAACAGGGTGAAAGAGTAATAGAGTCAGAGTATTAGTAAAATATTAAAGTAAAGAAGGTTCCAACATAGAAATACCACAACTATCAGCCAACTTAAAGGGCTCCAACTCAATAGAAATAGCAAGCAACACCATAATAAAAGGGACAACATGAAGCAGTTTAACATCTGTCTCTATCTTCATGCAAGAAGATATTCTTATTCCCTAGATTAAGTCTCAAGTTGTTTTGAGATATTTTGTAATTATTTTTTCTATAAATACTTCACATTTCGAAGTATGTAGAGTGGATTCCAAGACATTTCTATAGACTTTTTCTCTCAAATCAAAATTCTATTGTAACAATGACTAGATTGGCTTGCTGGATCAAGGAATAAAGATAAGATATTTGACAAGATTCTTGTGTAAAGTGAAATACAAATAATTATTCTCTCATGTTTATTGTTGTTTTTTCTTATGTTTCTTCATAATATTGTTTGTTTCTCTAAAATCTAAATGTATAACAAGGAATAATATTCCAGAAATTGCTTGAATGCACTCTGTCTTGACTGTTTTACATTCTGAATGTTTTCTCTTGAACTATCTTAGCTAGGGAATTCTTAACTGCTCCTTAGCTTCCATAGTTTCTCCCTTGTTCTATAGAAAAGGATTCTTAGTTTCCCTTTGTTCATGACCACCCTCAATTCTTCATTCTGATCTCGGTCGAAGGATTCTTAAGTGCCCTTTCACTCTGGTTAGAATCATTTCATCCATTAGACCTGAAGATTTGCATTTTGCTTTGCTAACCTTCCTTGTGAACATTCCCTTTAATGATCTGGTCTAGTTATGCTATCCATTGATTGATTCCATAGCCTAATGGCTTGAAGACCTATCCCTATCCATCTACTCTAAGAATTCCACCACCCAACCTTCAATCCAAAATCAAAATCCCATGAACACTAATAACTAGCCTAAAATCCCATAAAAACAAAGCTAAATTATAAAGAGAGAGCCCTCTCTGGACATAGGTTGGTTAGAGCCTAAGCAAAGCTAAATTATAAAGAGAGAGCCCTCTCTGGACATAGGTTGGTTAGAGCCTATGCCTAAAATATTGGTTTATGGTTACCTTAGATGCTTCCTTCTTTTGATAACTTCTAGGGAAAACTTCTGAGTGATAACAGTCACGTTAGAAAAATGATTTGATTTACAGAATCACTTCCAGGGCCCATAGAACACTAAGACCCAAAGTTCCACCCTCTCGCACGAGCAAATGAACCTTAGGACCAAGTCCAATACCAAGTTCGTCAACATAGGACTCAGATTCTCCCTTGAGGAAAGAAAAGCCCTCATAAACCTGTTTAAGGGGTACCACGACATTTTCACTTGGACATATGACGTCCTAAAAACCTATGATACGCGAATCATCTAACATGTTATTCCTATGAAAGAAGGGGCCAAATTATTTCAACAAAGTTTGAGGAAAGTGCATCCCACATTATAACTCCTTATCTAGAAGGAACTCAAGAAGTTGTTGGATGCTTGCATTATCTACAAGGTTAGACACTCTATGTGGGTATCCAATCTAGTCCTAGTATGAAAAGAATCTGGAGAGACCCATTTATGCTTCAATTTCTAGAACCTCAATTTGGCATTAGACAAAGAAAACTACCTGATCCCCTCTTTGGAATAGATTCTCGAAATTGTCTCGGTATCAGAAATATTCTCCTTGCTTGACGACTTCTCTGGCTACAATCAAGTCCTAGTAGTTGAACCAAACTAGATTAAAATGACCTTCAGAATGAAGTGGGGAATGTTTGCATTTCGTCGCATGCCATTCGAGCTTATCAATGTCGGGGAAACATTCCAAAGAGCGATGGACATCGCTTTCAGGGGTTAAATGGGCCAGAGTGTGGTGGTCTACCTTGACGATATCACTGTCTTTTCAAAGAGGAGGTCTGATCACCATCACCATTTGAAGCAGATTTTCGAACGGTGTCGGAAATATGGAATTTCGCTCAACCCTAAAAAAACATATTCGTAGTTTCCAAGGGAAATCTCCTCGGTCATATCATCACCATAGATGGAATCATTGTCGATCTTGATCGTGTAAAAGATATAGCACAGATCCCTCCACCGAGCAACAAAAAAGGTATGCAATCTTTCCTTGGTAAAATCAATTTTCTTCGCAAATTTATTTAAGATTTTGCACAAATTGTTAGGCCTTTGCAGAATATGATAAATAAATATTTGGTATTCAAATAGAATCAAGAAGAAAAGGAGTCTTTCGATTACATCAAGAGAGAAATCGTTGAGGCCCCTTCCCTTTTCAGCTTGACCTTCAACAGGGACTTCATGCTATAAACTTTTGCCTCAGATTCATCCTTAGTTGTAGTCCTCACGCAAAAGTATAATAACAATGATGAATGTCCTATATCCTTCATGAGTACAGGGTTGCAAGGCGCCGAATTCAATTACCCCAACATAGATAAGCATGCTTATGCGGTCTTGTTGGCTTGGTGGGGCCTGATCCAGGTTCAACGTTAGTTAGTCAAACAAATACCTACACTACTGGCCCTTTCGACATCAACCCGTGGAGTGCGGGCCAAAGTTTCACCCAAAGCAGTATGGGGGCATGCTAGAACCAAGTTTTCGCACCCTGAGATGGTCTTGATGTCAGTTTGTTCCATTTATTCTTGCTTTTGTGCAGGTCATTAAGTTCTAGGGCTCTATCTGTCTAGCCCTTTATTCTGCCCTTCAGTACCTTCGTTAAGGGGTACGATTGGCCTTCACACAGCCCTAACTTGCAGTATAGGTACTTTCATGCTGCTAATGCAGCGTATAAAACAGTTTCTTAGTTATCCTTAAGTGTTTATTTATCTTACTAAACAATCATAGTCAACACCTCATAAACAAATATCCTTATTTGCATTCAATTATCCAACATAATTACATACATTCGCGCATCACATAAGCATTATAAATGAAATTCATACACAATATGACAAGATGCATTAGCAAGAAACAAAGACACATAATTTGCAGAATGTTTCTCTTTATTGATATCTTCAAACGATTACAGACTCTATTCGCCTTGCGCACACAGCTGCAGTTGTCCACGCACTCAGCTGCGAACTTCTACCCTAGGCCTCTACGTGCTCAACTAGAGAGCCTCTACCTACTCTAAGACCCGAAACTTATACTTCTCTTCTTATCGCTCAAGACTTCTTCTACAACTTATTACTTGTTTTTTACTACTTAGAGCTTACTCACTTAGCTCTTTTTATACAATCCCATGGTTGGCGGACCATGGGTGGATCTTTACATCCAACTTTACTTTACAAAATAAGTACAGACAACCCTTTATGACTCATGACACCTTCACACTCCGCGACCACAAAATGCAGAGTCTTTAAAACTTTATTACAAAATTCGACCCAAAACATGGGCTTTCTGCCCCAAAACTGTCGTTGGGAGATCCTGTTCCCAACAGGTCCCGAACACAAACATTGTGACTTACCCTCGTGTCACTCGGTAGGCATGAAGATCTTAGCGCGAAGACCTCCTATCTCGACCGGTATGACTGCAACCTCAGCAGTGCACTGTGCGACCGCCTGCTTCGTGTCTTCCACCATCTACGCGGTCACTACTCCTGAACTATTGGCCTGAAGCTTTTGTTGAGTTGCTTGTAGAGTTGAAAGCTTTCCTTTGATAGAGGTTGTAACACTATAAGCCTCATCTATCCAAGGCTTTAGTCACACCTTCAACATTGTTTCCTTGTGCAGCACTGTATCCACCTGTTCCTTCAGCTTCTTGGCCTCCTGCAGCTTCGCTAATCTCTGTGTGAGGGCGATGGTTCACGTTGTGCCTTTGACCTCATCATAGTGTTTTTGTAGCTCGCGTGCTTCTATATCCAGTTGTTGTACATTAGGGTCCGCCTATAAGCTCGTAAGGACCTCAAATGACTACTAAAAAAGTTGTGTGTAGTCTGCTACTGCACTGTCAACTGCCACTATTGCCTCTGTGACAACAGTTTCCCACTGTGCCTTTACTTTTAGTGACGTTAAAGGCTAGACCTTCAACTGTAACTCTATGATCTGTAGGTTCAACTCCAACTGAACACTTGCCATTTCCATGCGAGTGTCACGCACCCCTATAGCCAATTTGTAGATGCGCACCTCGACTGGTTCTTCCTTAGGAATGGCCAACTCTAGGACCATTCAGAATGCCTCCTCGATGACCTGCATTATACAATTTTTTTGGTTGGTCACCTTGGTCACAGAGGTGATGGCAGAGTCTCGCTGTAGAGCCATCTGCTCATTGTTAATCCATTGCTCACTGATCACCTGTAGGGCGTGGTGCTCGTGGGCCCTCAATTCTGCAATCACTCCATCTTGCAAGACTGTTGGGTTGTGTTATATTATTTCCACGACTAACCTATGTAGTGAACCGGGAGGTTAGAGAGGGGGTGGAGCCCCTCCTTTGTTGCACTGATTGTGCAGCGGGGGGGTCACAGGGGGGGCAGAAGCC
>APFE030873947.1:44373-70888 GCA_000404065.3 Pinus taeda
TAGCTTGATGTATGCAATGGTCTGTACTAGACTAGACATTGCACATGCAGTGGGAGTATTGAGAAGGTTTATGTCAAAACCAGGGAAGGAGCACTGGACAGCAGTGAAGCGGGTTTTTAGGTATTTGCGTGGCACTAGTGACTATGGTTTGTGCTACCAGGGAAGACTAGGATTGGACAGAGTGTTGGATATTCGTGGCTTTGTTGATGCAGACTAGGATGGAGATCTAGATCAAAGAAGGTCTACAAGTGGGTATGTGTTTAACCTATTTGGAGGTGCAGTCAGTTGGATGAGTAAGAAACAATCTGTAGTGGCACTATCAACTACGGAGGCAGAATACATGGCAACCACTTATGCAAGTAAGGAAGCAGTTTGGTTGCAAAGATTGTGTTCAAGTATGGGGTTAGTACAGGGAGCTATAAGGATAGACTGTGACAACGAAATTGCAAGTTTCTTGGCAAAGAACCCTGCTTATCATTCAAAGACAAAGCACATTGATGTTTAGTATCACTTTGTGAGGGATATGATAGAAGACAAAAAGGTGTTGCTGGTAAAGGTGGACACTTTGAAGAATACTACAGATGCATTAACAAAATCTATGAGCTCTGAGAATTTCTCTTGGTGTAGAGAAACAATGGGTGTTTCAGGGCTGAAAAAATGACTAAGATCTCCTGTGGCCCCCTGTGGAAAGAAAACAACAAGTGGGAGGCTGTTGGGTTGTGTTATATTATTTCCATGACTAACCTACGTAGTGAACCAGGGGATTAGAGGGGGGGAAGAGCCCCCCCTTCATTGTGTAGTGGGGGGGTCACAAGGGGGGCGGGTATCCCCCCTCTACGGGGTCCGGGGCAGTGCCCCGGGAAATTTTTTTTGGACCCTAATTAGGTTGGGTGAACCTACCTATGGTTTTCGGTCCATGGTTTTGGACACGATGGTTTTCGGTCCATGGTATTGTATGCTTCGGCATGTATAAATATGTATTGTAACATTGAAAGGAATATAATGGAAAATCAAGCTGGTAGTCTCGGTTTTGGGATCTAGTGGGAAATCTCTGTGTATATGTTTTTCATGTGTTATGCTCTCACATTTTTATTTTTTCCTGTGATTTAGAATTCATATGTAGGTAATTTCTGTACGGGGTTAAAACCTACAAAGACGTGGAGCGCTTCACCAGGGAGCACTGCTAGATTCAACCCTACTCCCTTTAGGGTGCTGACAATGGGCCTATCAACTTCGTTCTCTAGGGTAAGTACTCCATCATGTAGTACTATTGCACTGGAGGCCTTCACGTGCAGCATCTCGGTAGCTTCTGAAGTGCCGATAGCAAGGCTGGTAGACACCATGCTAGCCTGAGATGCATAGGTCTGCAGCTCTTGCAAACCTGTCTGGATAGCCCCCAAAATTATTTGTTGTTGCTGCTCAAATTGTTGTAGGGCCTCCGCGATGAAATTCTGCACCGTGTCACCGATGTCATGCAAATTTCCCTCTGTGAGGGTGATTGGGTCTAGTGATGTCTTAGTGGCCTTGAATTTCTTCTTGGACCCTCCTTTCTCCTGCTCTCTTGGACGCTTGATGAGGGTAGACGTCGCCTGTGGGTCCACACTATGCTGCTCAGTCTACTTGTCTGTGTCTTCCTCTATCTCAGGTGAAGATGATGTAACGCATTTGTCAGAGCCTCGCTCTATTCCTATTATTTGCTTCTCTGCCTATTGAGTGGCATCGCGATTCACCTGAGCCTTGTCAATGGCCTCCTTCTTTCTCTTTTTGGCTAGTTCCATCATCTTGAGATTGGCCTCCTCCTTCTTTTTCTACATGGCCGACTTGCTCCCTCCCACCGCCAAGTCTGTTATGGTGCGCCATTCGACTGGCCATCGATCAAGTATTACATCAATGGCATCATCTGTTTCTAGGTAAGGTAAGTCATACCATTTATGTGCAAGGTCCTTCTGTGCCCCGATGGACACATGGTGAAAATCTACTTTAAACTCTGCATAGCCTTGCAGGTTGGCAAACACCGTAGGCAACAACTGCGGCTTGCTATTGATGGCCATGTAGATGTTTATCTCCATCAAGATCTAGAATATCTTACTGTCCTTGATGCATTACACATCCTTGGTCGCCCACAGTGAAGCGTACTTCGCTGCTTCTATTAGGCCTAGTGCGACCGAAGGGAATTGGGTGTCCTCTGGCAGCTCCCGTGCTACTAGCACAATATACAGCAAGAGCCACATGTAGTGGAATGTCTTGCTAAGCTCCTGTAATTCATGGCAGTTTCCTACGAACTCTCCATGAAGATAATCCGGCCAATTGAGCTGGACCCCTTTGGCGCACTCGGCTGCTAGCGTGACGACAGGTGTCGGCACCTCATTGGTGCGACACTTCTTCAATATCTTCCCTGCTAAAATTTGCATAGCCGCCTTTATAGTAGGGTCGCAGATGCTGGATATGGCATATCCACGTGGTTTATTTACCAGCTTAAACTTTTCTTTCATGGCCTCCACGAGGGCCTACTCACCACCCATTTCGCCAAATATCATGGCTGGATTTTCTCTTACGTAGGGAAACTGCGTGATTCTGTGGATCAATCTATCAGTGATGGGTATAGGCTACTCCAGCCACAAACACCCATCATGTACCAAGAATAGCAACTGCTTGATGACTAATACTGTAACCGGGGTGCGGTTTTAGTGCGACACCCAAAGCAGGTTGAGCAACCCTGCCTTGTCTACTCCTTTGAGCCACCTTCGTGGCTCCAATGTGGTCATTCTGGTGGTTGTATCGATAATGCAACACATCAATTGCTCTATTGCCAGGTGTGGGAACTTCTCATGGTTAGCCAAGTCCCAGTCTTCAAGTTTTAACAGAGAAACCCGACCCAAGCGCGTTCCTTCAAAAACAATCCCATCTGATAGTAGAGGGTTTTGCAAGGGGACCTTGCTCTTGTCGATATCTTTTGGGACATTGGCCTTGCCCTTGCATGGAGGGACGTACTCAGGGAACCGATTGATAGGGTTAGCACCTTGGGCTTCAACTTCCTCCACATCTATCCCTACATCCTCATCATCCATTGGGATTTCCTTGATTTCTTCCTCCTCCAGCTCTAGATTGATGGCTTTTCCCTTCTCTTGTGTGTCAGGCTTGTCCTTTGGTGGGTTTCTTCTCGGTGGTGTGCACATCGATATTGCAGGTTTCTTTCCCTTCTTATCCTTCACACTCTCCTTGGCTGGGGTTGACTTTCCTCTTGGCGTCCTTGGTGATTTAGGGACTTCTGCTAATACTTCGACAACCTCTGGACCAACTTCATTTTCCTCGCTAACCACTTCCGGCATATCCTCTTCAGCCATCACTGCTTTGTTGTCCATGGTTGTGGTAGGTGTCAGTATAGCGCTCATCAACAATGCTCATGATATCTTTGGTAATTTCTCAAACACTGGACTCACTATCAGAGCCTCAAAGAATTATCAGTTCATGTGCCAAGTGTTTGTCGCTGAGCAGCCACCTGTAATTTATAGGGCATTTTGAATTCAAATCCGACCATTCCCCCTAAATTGGCATCAAATTTTCAAGGATTTGACCCATAAATTATGTCTTAAATGTTGGTTGCCCGCTCCATTTGGTCACATTTCTACCATCAAATCATGAACAATGACTTTAACAATCACTTTTCAACCGACCTGCGCTATTTTTCCCTGGGTAGCACAACTTCCTTCACACTGTCGTGAACCCTATGACACTTCCTTGCTTCGCACATTCCTCCAATCGCATAGCTCCCTAACCCAAGCAGTGTAGTTTATAGTCCCACACCTCCTTTCAGCTTCTTGGAGCACTAAGACTATGCTACCTTGATATAGTCACATGGTTGGCTCACCGGTGTATGGCTTCAAGCGACTGCCATTCACCTTTCCTGGGAAGGGATCTCCATTCAATTTGACTAGTTGTACCGCTCCTCCATCGGTAATCTCTTTAATGACATAGGGCCCTAACCACTGCATTTTGAATTTTCCTGGAAATTTATCAAACTTTCTATGATATCATAAAACCAGGTCATTTACCTTAAAGGTGTGTAGCTTAATGTGTCAATCATGCCATGATTTTTCGCACTGCTTTTGGACCTGTTGGTGAAATCCAGCTAGAAATATCTCTTCCTCAAGCTCAGCCAGTTGTGTGAGCCTTTCTTCCAGGGCTCTGCGATCTGTCATACCCGTGAGTGCCTCTATGCATAGACTAGGCACAATGTATTCCATGGGAATCACTATTTCCACACCATAGACATGTCTAAAGGGTGTTTTTCTAGTCAATTTCTTGCATGTCGTTCGATAGCCCCATAGTACTTCGGGTATGCATAGGTCCCAATCACTACGTTGAGCATTTCATACCTTGTTCAGTGCGTTCTCTGGAACTTTATTGAATGCTTCCATTGTTCCATTAGTCAGCAAGTGATAAGGCATGCTCTTCTGGTGATATACTTGAAATTCCTCCGTTAGTGCGTTAATCGTCTCATTCAGATAATGCATACCACGATCACTCATCAAATTCTTTGGACACCCAAAATGTGTCATACATACTCAAAGAGGAAACTCGTAGCAGTCATGCTTATACAATCCTTTATAGGTTGTGCCTCCGCCCATCAAATCAAATGCTCTATCACGATGATAATGTACCTCGTTCCTGTCTTCTTCCCTTAGGGCTAAATGGGTCCCACAAAATCTATTGCCCATTTTTCAAAGGTTTGTAATGTCATGTGTGGATTCAGAGGTAGCTCATCCTTCACGATGGCCTGCCAGTAATTTGACACACATCACATGCTTTGTAGTACACTTTTGAATCCTGATGGAGGGTTGGCCACCATAGCCATGCACGTAGAATCTTCTGCTTGGTCACTCTCCTTGCATAATGTCCTCCTACAATGCCCCCTTGAGCGTCCGCAAGGATACCACTTCTTTCAAACTCTGGTACATATCATCACAATATCTCATCAGACCCCATTTTGTACAGATGCCTGGCAATGACAGAAAAGTTTGTGGCGCGCACCACTAACTCCTTCTTCTGCTGGACGGTGTATCCCTCCGGGGCAGTTCCTGTAGTTAGGAAGCGTATGATATCTTCAAAATGACCATCTGCGATGCACACTGCAAATAGTTGCATGTCAGGCAATCCCTCCTCCAAATTAGTAGGCTCTTCCCCTGTTTTGATGCGTGATAGATGGTCTAGTCCCGTGTTTAGTCATCTAGGCTTCACAATAACTTCAAAATCATACTCCTAGAACAATAACAACCACCTGTAGATTCTCCCCCCCAACACAGGCTTATTGACCAGGTATTTCAATGCGGAATGATTTGTTTACATCTTAAAATGGTCACCCAACAAATAGCATCTAAACTTTTGGAGAGCGTATACGATGTCTAACCCTTTGTGCTTGGTGGTGGAATATTTCTTCTCTGCCTTGGGTAACCTTCTACTTACGAACGTTATAGGATGGTCCAAGTCTCCTCTGCTAGCTTGTGTCAGTATTGCTCCCAATGCTATACATGACACATTGAGATGTACATGAAACTCCTTCTTCCAATCCAGGAAGATTAGGATCAGCACGATGACCATATTTTCCTTCACTACATCCAATATTTTCTTACAATCCTCGTTCCAGTAGAATGTGACATCCTTTTTCAACAAATTCTCCATAGGCGCGGTGATCTGGGCATAGCCCTTGATAAAATTTCTGTAATATCTAGTATGCACTAGGGTAGCACGTAACTGTTTCACACTCCTTGGTGCTTCTAAGTTAAGTGTCAGCGCGATCTTTGTGGGATCTACAATTAGTCCCTGTCTACAAACCACATGACCGAGTAGGGTCCCAAAAGGAACAAAAAATAGGCATTTCTTCAGATTGAGCATGATCTAGTATCTTCGAAGGTATCTAGCATCAGGAACAAACTTGCGACATGGTATTTCACCAGTCCAAACATAGTCCAGTCATCAAAGTACACTTCTAGGAACCTATGAATAAATTCCTTGAAAGTCGCAATGAATACGCGCAAGAAAATAGCAGGTGCATTCTTTAATTTGAAAGGCATTATAGTGTACTAAAAACACCCCCACTCAATTGCAAAGGTCGTCTTGCTCCTATCCTCCGATGTGATTTTGATCTGATGGTACCCAGAGAACTCATCAGTGAAGGAATATGCTTCCTGGCCAGCTACATTGTCCAACACTTCATCAGTGAATGGAGTTAGGAAAGGATCATGTACACAAGTGTCATTCAACTTCCCGAGATCTACGCATATCCTTATTTCATCCTTCTGCTTCTTTTCCTATACCACCACTAGGCTTACCCAATCAAATTCTTCTACGAGCTCAATGATGCCTGCCACGAGCATCTTGTCTAGCTCTAAGTGGACCTTCTCCTTATACTTAGGATTGAGACAGTAAGGTCTTTGCTTAATCGGCTTCATTTCGGGCTTCAACATGATCTTCATAATACCCAGGTCCTCGATTATCCCTTTTAGATCCATAAAGTTGGTAGGGAACAAATCCTGGTATTCACGGAGCAATTCATCGACCTTATCCATTGTCGTGTCATCCCACTAATCTCCAATCTTCATGAATTTGGGCTCCGCCTCTGTACCAATAGTCACCTATTTCGTTTTCACTGGTGCAGTTATATCAGGATTCTCAATCCATGGTCCTTCAACCTTGTGGTGACCTTCTGTTTCAGGGATGTTAATCTTTCGTGGATCCTCATCTTCTTCTTTAACGGTCATGTTTAATCTAGATTTAAATAGGAACGCAACAAATTACAGAGATAACCATAAATACAGAGATGTAGTAGAAATAATACTTCATTTCATTAATGTAAAATACTGAAATATGCTTACAAACAGAAATGGAAATAAACCAGATAGGGCGATGGTAGCTTGTCTTTGAGAAGAGATGTGGCAGCTACATGCCTATGAACTGTGTTACAATGAGACTCGAAGGCCTATTTATTGTTGAGAAATAATGGAAAGCCCTAAACATCCAAAAACCTAACCCTGGAAGATGAAACACCGAACTGTGGGCCCCGTTTGGGTAAATTGGTACATCAACTTCTCGGGGTCGTAACTTTAGCATACGATCTTCGTTTGATGTGCACAATATCTCGTTAGGAAGATATATCTGAGAAATACAACTTTGGGAAGAGCAACATCGATCCATGGACCCATGTTTCTCCCAGGTTTCCCAAAAAACGTTGTTTAGGGCCTCAAAATGGCTCCGGAAGTTCAAGACCCAAAAAACTACTAAAAATAGTAAACTGTGCTACAATTAAGGAAACTGAAAAGCTGAAAGAAATAATGGTGGGGGTCCAAGTGGACTTGGCAGGTGGCCACCAATATCCACTTGCATCATTCCTCCCCCCTTAGGAAAAAATGGTCCCCATTGCGTTGAGTTCCTCCATGAGATGAGGAAACTTCTGCTGAACTTGGTCCATGGTGAGCCACTTGCCCTAGTGAAGGAGTTGGCCTGCTTTGACAACTCGATATAGCTGGATATTCTGTTGGTGAGTGTGCTTGATCTATGTGTCCATGATCCGATCAGTTGCAGCTTGTCCCATGTAATCTAGATTTACTCTGTGGGTGTGTGCTATTTTGCAATGTCGGATGTGTTTAGTAATGGTGGAAAGTATGGCCGAAGATGGTCCACATTGAATACTGGGTGTAGGCCAAGGAATGGGTGAATGTTGAGCTCAAATGAATTGTCTCCCATAGCCTTGGCAATGGCGTAAGGACCATATCAAAGTGGTCTGAGTTTCCGATAGGCTCCGGTAAGGCATTCCTTTTGCAAATACAACCAGACTTTGTTGCCCACCTGAAACTTGTGTGGCACCCGATGTTGACCATGTTGTTGCTTGTACTTGGCATTTGATTTCTCCAAAATGTCATGGACCTACTGGCAAATATGTTGGATGTGCTCAATGAAGCTATTTGCCTTATCCGTTTCGGACTGGACATGAGCTGAATCTGCGTGAGTAGTTGCAAAAATGCATGGCCACATCAATGGGACATAGTAGCTGGAATCCCAAGCCCACCTGAAAAGGGTTGTGGCTAGTCGAGCTATGGAGAACCCAGTTGTAGTTGTGTTGAACATTGGGGAGGCTCTCATCCCATGTGTGTGGATGCTTTGAGTTGTACATGTGTAGTATGTGTACGATCATCCTATTGACAACCTCTTTCTGGCCATTAGTTTGAGGATGGAAAGATGTGGACTTAGTGAGTTTGGTGTCCAGCATCGACCAGAGAATGGACCAAAATGTATTGAGGAACCTGCTATTTCGATATAAGATGATAGGCTGTGGGACCCCAAAGTGTAGCCACACCCGTTCAAAGAAGAGTTTAGCAGTGACTTCTGCTGTGATATTCTTCTTGCAGGCTGCCATAATGGCCATCTTCGAGAACCTGTTGACAACTGCAAAAACACAGTCATTTCCATGCTTAGTGGAAGGAAGGCCTGACATGTAATCAATGGAGATGGATTTCCAAGATCGACTAGGTGTAGGCAGCAGGGTATAGAGGCCTTGCTTCTTGATGGTCGATTTGGCAATGGTGTAGGCAGTGCATGATCTGATGTACTTCTCGAAATCCTCTCGAAGATTCGTTCAATAAAAATAATTTTGCAATACTGCCACCATTTTCTCAACCCTGAAATGTCTAGCAGCCCGATTGTAGTGTGATTCCCAAATCATCTTGGCACACTTGCTTGAAGGAACACAAAGGTGACCCAAGTGACATAACAGGGCATCCTAGAGGTGAAAATCTGGAACATGCTAACCCTTCAAGAGTGTCTGGTATGTGTGGCCAAATTATAGGTCACTTTTGTAGAGAAGTGGCCAATTAGCAGTCTCTGAGCACGGTGGTTAACGCCATGATCGGTGGTCAACTGAGGCAATCTGCAACATTATTGGTGTTGCCCTTCTTATACTTGATATTCAAATGGAGCTGTTGCAGGTATGTGGACCACTTCTGATGGTGATCATTCTACAATTTCCCTTAGGTTCATATAGACTGTAGGGGTCGGTGGTTTGTGTGGATGATCGTTTCCTTCTCCAAAATGTAATTCTTCCATTGTCAGCAGGCGTGAACAATGGAATACATCTCTTTGTCATAAGTGGGATACTTCCAGACTGTGTCTGAAAGTGTCTCACTGTGATATGCCACTAGATGCTCGTGTTGAGTAAGGACTGCCCCAATAGCATAGTTAGAGGCATATGTCTCGACCTCAAATGGTTGTTGAAAGTTTGGTAATGCGAGAAATTGTGCTGAGTAGAGGCAATCTTTCAACTATGTGAATGCCTTATATTGAGATTCAGACCAAAAGAGTTTTGCTTTCACTCCTCCCTTGGTGACTTGACTTAAGGGCCAAGTGATATGAGAAAATCTCAACATGAACCTACGGTAGAAGTTGGCAAGACCTTGAAAGCTACAGAGCTCTGTCAGAGCGGTTGGGGATGGCAAATCCCGAATGACTTGGTTCTTGGCCAGATCCACATGCACCCCCTGTTCATCAATAATGTATCCCAGATATTGAACCTGGGTCATGCCAAAAGTGCATTTCTCCAAATTGGCACATAACTTGTTTGCCGCAGTGTTTGGAGAACATGTCAGATGTGGTGGAGGTGCTCTTCCCAACTCTGGCTAAAGACGAGGATGTCATCCAAATATACCACTACAAATGAGTTGGTGAATGGCCGCAAGATGTCATCCATTAGTCTCATGAAGGTTGCAGGAGCATTCGTCAATTTGAAAGGCATAACCAACCATTCGAAAAGTCCCTCCTTGGCTTTGAAGGCAGTCTTCTACACATCGAAGGGTTCGAATGGTACCTGGTGATATCCTGACTTCAAATTAATCTTGATGAAATATTTTCCCCCTTCAGTTTGTCCAGGAGGTCATTAATCCATGTGATCGGGTACCTATTATGGACAGTGATCTTGTTCAGCACCTGATAGTCAATACAGAGTCTCCAAGTCCCATCCTTATTATGTACAAACACGATCAAGCTCCCATAGGGCGATGAACTGGGATGGACATGACCTTTCTGCAGCAACTCTTGAATCTACCTCTTGATTTCATCGTTCTCCAGAATGAAGCGCCGATAGATTGGTCTGTTGGGTTGCAGTGCACCTGGGGTCAGATCGATGGATTGTTTGACCTGGCAGTGTAGAGGAACCTCTGCGGGGGAGGTGAAGATGTCCTCGCACTCCTCCACGACCTTGTCCATATGTAGTTGTCGTGCGGAGGGACCCTGTCTAGAGGTCGTGGCCACCATATTCTTCTTTCCTTGAGGGCGTATCATCAGGAAAACAAATTTCTTGGTTTTGGAAATGAGCTTACAACATTGTTTTGCAATAACCAAAGAGATCGCAGTAGGCGGTGCTACCTCTGGTATCTTGTACAACTTATTTCCCAAAGTAATAATAACAACACGGGGCCTTGATTCATACACAACATGTCACTTCTACAGGTATGGTTGTCCTAATAATACATCACAAACTTCAAGGGGAGCAATGTCATATAATACCTCATCCGTGAAGGGCTTGATGTTGTATGGAAGGTGACACTGCTGGCTCATGCGAAGATCTCGTCCTTGGTGATGCCACCCAATGGTGTATGATTGTGGATGTGCTATGGTTGGTAAGTCCAACTGATTCACGACCTCTGCCGAAATGAGGTTCGTTTGGCTTCAACTATCGATAATGAACTGTAGCGAGGAGCCCTTTACCCACATCTGGGAGTGGAAGAGATGCTCCTCCTCCTCTGGATCTTCGGGTTCCTCCTTCTGGATCTTCGTGGTGGCAACAGTGGCATTGGGCTCTGCATCGATTATCTGCTTCCTTTTGTCATTCCCCTTGTCAGGTTCTGACTCAGAGTTGGAATATGCATCTAATTTTGAAACCTTTAGCTCGGCCACCAATGACTGCCTGGCCCGACACTCACTTGTGTTGTGAGTGGAGATCTTATGGAACTCACACCACTTACGTGTGTCGTTTTTTGGCATCACGACACTGTTCTTTGCTTGCAGCATTGGCGGGTTGTCTTGGGTCATGCTGCCTTGGATTTGTCCTTTGTTCTGTGGTTTGGGGGCACCTTTCCCTTGCTTCAAATTCACAGATCCAAAGTCTTGCTTCCTCTGTTTAAACTTTTGCTCGACCTTGACGACATATCGGTATACTGTGCTGAGCGAGGAGATGTTCAAGAATTCTATTTCTTCATGGATGTACTTGTGCAGGCAGCCATGATATTTGAGTACCAAATGCTGCTCTGAATCCTTGATACCCAACTTTGTGGGAAGGGTATGGAAAATATTCGTAAATTCTAGCAAGTCTTGGTCCCTTCCCTGCCGTAGCGTGGTCCACTTTATGTATTGATCCTCATAGCTTTCGATAGGGTAGCACTTCTCCTTGATGGCATCCCAGAATGAATTCCAAGTGGGTGCGACTGAAAATAGTGAGCCTATACTTTCAACCTTCTGGTTGCAGTAGGTTTCCCACTAGTCCTTGATGTGGGGTCTGCTTTGAGAAAAGCGAAAACAATATTTTCCCAACTGGAAAAATCATGAACATAAAAATAACCCTTTAGCAGATTTAACCATTTATCGACAACATCTTCGTCTATCTAACCCTTGAATATGGGGATTTCAAAATTAACTTGTACCTTAAACGATGTGGCATTTCCAGAGTAGCTGTTGGAAGCCAATGCGTCGCCCCTGGGTAGCCGCTGAAGGATCTGGGCAAAGACGTCCATCATTGCATTCCTTTGTCACTCGAAGGCTTCTTCGAGCAAGATTTTGATAGGATCTCCTTTTCCCTTGTCTTTCTTTTCATCTGCCATGGGAGGTTGTCGGGATTTTCGAGGCTGGTCTTGCAAAGGTTTGACCAGTTCAAGCCCTAACTCCTTATATCCCGACCTCGTTAGAACATGAAAAGAAAAACAGAGAAAAACTAGACCACTCTGATACCACTAATCTAGATTTAAACAGGAAAGCAAAAAATTACAGAGATAACCATAAACATAGAGATGTAGCAGAAATAATACTTCATTTCATTAATGTAAAATACTGAAATACGCTTACAAACAGAAATGAAAATAAACCAGTTAGGGCAATGGTAGCTTATCTCTGAGAAGAGATGTGGTGGCTACATGCCTCTAAATTGTGCTACTATGAGGCTTGAAGGCCTATTTATTGTTGAGAAACAATGGAAAATCCTAAACATCCAAAAACCTAACCGTAGAAGATGAAACGCCAAACTGTGGGCCCCATTTGGGTAAATTGGTACATCAACTTCCTGGGGTCGTAACTTTGGCATACAATCTCTGTTTGACGCGCACAATATCTTGTTAGGAACATCTATCCAAGAGATATGTAGGTTTTAACCTCGTACAGAAATTACCTGCATACAAATTCTAAATCACAGGAAAAATAAAAATGCGAGAGCATAACACATAAAACACATATACACAGAGATTTCCCACTGGATCTCAAAACTGAGACTACCAGCTTGATTTTTCATTATGTTCCTTTCAATGTTACAAACATATTTATACATGCCGAAGCATCCAATACCATGGACCGAAAAACCATCACGTCTAATACCATGGACCAAAAAACCATCGATCCAATACCATGGACTGAAAAACATCGCTTCCAAAAAACATGTGCAAAAATCATGCACAAAACCATAGGTGTGTCCGCCCAACCTAACATAGGGTCCAAAACCAAAATTTTCCGGGGCGCTGCCCCGGACCCCATAAAGTGGGGCTATGGGTACCCCTCAAACCCGCTGTTAACTATGTGGAAAGAATATAACACAACCCAACAATCTCCCACTTGTTGTTTTCTTTCCACAAGGGGCCACAGGAGAGCTTAGTCAGTTTTCCAGCCCTAAAATGCCCATTGTTTCTCTACACCAAGAGAACTTCTCAGAGCTCACAGAATTTGTCAATGCATCTGCAGTATTCTTCAAAGTGTCCACCTTTACCAGCAACACCTTTTTGTCTTCTATCATATCCTCACAAAGTGATACTGAACATCAATGTGCTTTGTCTTTGAATGATAAGCAGGGTTCTTTGCCAAGAAAATTGCACTTTGGTTGTCACAGTCTATCCTTATAGCTGCCTGTACTAACCCCATACTTGAACACAATCTCTGCAACCAACTGCTTCCTTTCTTGCATGAGTTGTTGCCATGTGTTCTGCCTTTGTAGTTGATAGTGCCACTATAGATTGTTTCTTACTCATCCAACTGACTGCACCTCCAAATAGGTTAAACACATACCCACTTGTAGATCTTCTCTGATCCAGATCTCCAGCCCAGTCTGCATCACAAAGCCACGGATATCCAACACTCTGTCCAATCCTGGTCTTCCTTGGTAGCACAAACCATAATCACTAGTGCCACGCAAATACCTGAAAACCCGCTTCACTGCTGTCCAGTTCTCCTTCCCTGGTTTTGACATAAACCTGCTCAATACTCCCACTGCATGTGCAATTTCTGGTCTAGTACAGACCATTGCATACATCAAGCTACCGACTGCACTTGCATATGGAACACGGGACATGTCCTCTTCCTCTTCTTGTGTCTTGGGACACTGTTCAATAGATAACCTCACACCTACAGGAATAGGAACCTTCACCGGTTTACTATCCTGCATATTAAACCTCTGCAATATTGTATCGACATACTTCCTCTGGTTTAACCAGAGCTTCCTCTTTTCCCGATCTCTTTTAATTTCCATGCCCAAAATATAGTTTGTAGCACCGAGATCTTTCATGTCGAATTTGGAGGACAATTGGGTCTTCAAATCCTCGATAATTTCTTTGTCATTTCCAACCAACAACATATCATCCACATACAAGACCAGATAAATAACACGGTCACCAATTAATTTAAAATACACACAATGATCTGCTTTGCTTCTGGTGAAGCCAAGTCCCCGTATAAATGTATCAAATTTCTGATACACATCCTTGGTGACTGTTTTAACCCATACAGAGACTTCTTTAACTTGCATACCAGTTCTTTCTTACCCTTCACCGCAAAGCCTTCAGGTTGCTTCATGTAGATTTCCTCTTCCAAATCCCCGTGAAGAAATGTTGTCTTCACATCCATATGTTCTATCTCAAAATAAAAAGCAGCAGCAACAGATAAAAGTAATCTAATAGGAGTTACCTTGGCAACAGGAGAAAAAATATCACCAAAATCAATTCCCGGCACCTGGGATAACCTTTTGCTACCAACCGAGCTTTGTATTTCTCCACTTCCCTTCTGCATTTGTCTTCTTCTTGAACACCCATTTGCTGCCAATGGGTTTCCTTCCAGGCGGCAACTCCACCAGATCCCAAGCCTCATTTTTGTGCAAAGATGCCATTTCATCAACCATGGCCTCTTTCCAGAGTTTTCCATCCTCTGAATCCACTGCTTCCTTCACAGTTCTGGGATCATCATCAGTAACAGACAAAGCAAAGTCTGAACAGAAAGCAGATGGACTATACCTTTCTGGCTGCCTTCTTTCTCGAGCTAATCTTCTCACAGCCAGAGTTTTTGGCTCTTCATCTTCTTCATTCCCCCTCTGCTACAGAGTCTGATTCTTCCTCCTTTAGTTCAAACTATATCTTCACAGGTTCCTTTGGTTGGACTTCATGTTTATAACATCTTTCATCTCTCTGAACACCACATCTCGACTGTACACAACCTTCCTTGTTACTGGGTTCCAAAGCTATAACCCTTTAAACCATCCTTATACCCAATAAAGATGCACTTTTCAGATTTACTATCCAACTTGGTTCGTTTCTCCTTTGGAACATGTACATATGCATCACATCCAAATACCCTCAGATGTGAAAGAGAGGGTTTCTTACCAGTCCATACTTCTTGTGGAGTCTTATCCTCCAACGCTGATGAAGGTGACCTGTTGGCCAAGTAACATGCAGTATCCACTGCCTCTGCCCAGAATTCCTGTCCTAACCCGGCACCACTGAGCATGCTTCTTGCCCTTTCCATCAATGTCTTGTTCGTTCTTTCTGCGACTCCATTTTGCTGAGGTGTATATGGAGTACTCTTCTGTCGTGCTATACCATCCTTCTTACAAAATTCTTCAAATTCCTTGCTACAGAACTCTCCACCATTATCTGTCCTCAGCACCTTTATCTTCTTCTCTGTCTGATTTTCCACCAGAGCCTTAAATTCTTTAAACCTCTCAAAGACTTCAGATTTCTTCTTAAGGAAATATATCCATGTATTCCTTGAGAAGTCATCTATAAATGATACATAGTACACAGACTTACCCAGTGATGGAACTTTCACAGGTCCAAACACATCACTGTGCACAAGCTCTAATATTTGTTTCGTCCTCTTACCACCAGAGGGAAACTCACCCGATTCTGCTTCCCATATACACAATTTTCACAGAAATCAAAATCCAGAGAGCTATTACTCATACCTTCTACCATACCTTTACCATGAAGTATTCAAAGGCCCTTCTCTCCAATATGTCCAAGCTTTGATGCCACAGCATGGTCTTCTCTCCAGAGACCACTAGATTTTCTACTCCATTTTCAGGAACCATAGAACTATTGCACCCGTCAACAACAGTGCTACCTTGCAGCTTGTACATATTTCTGATCCGAACTCCCCGCATCAATACCAGTGCTCCTCGAACCATCTTGCATGTATCCTTCTCGAACACTGTTTTTACACCTGCATCATCCAACTTTCTTATAGAAATCTGATTTCTGGCCAATGCAGGAGTATGTAGAGCACCCGGAAGTGTTCTAACCCTTCCACCTTGCAACTTCAACTTACTTTTCCGTGGCCATTGATTCTAGCCTTCCTGTCATCTCCTAGGAAGACATCACCACCATCGTATTTCTCATACTCGCAGAACCACTCTCTATGGGGAGTGAAGTGAAAGGATGCACCTGATTCAATCAACCATGCCTCATGATCTACATGTGTACTTGAAGAAGCCAAGTACACATCCCCACCTTCATCTGAGGTGGTTTTTTCCCCTGTAGAAAGAGCATCATTAGATCCCTTTCCTTTATCAAGAGCTTTAGATTTATAGTTCTTTTTGAAGTGCCCTTCCTTTCCACATTTCTAGCACGCCACCTTTATAGGTTTTCCTGGAGATTTAGATCTCCCTCTAGATTTAGATCTCCCACTCGATGACTTATTTTTGTTTCTATTCTCGGACTGTCCTAGTATAGACAAGGCATCACCATTCTGGCTCTCCATATCCTGTGTCAGCAAGGATGAGACTATTTCATCAAAATGCAAAGCAGTTGCATTGCTACCTATTGCAATGACCAAACTATCCCACGAATCTGGTAGAGAACACAACAAACTGATGCACTTATCTTCATCTGAAATTTTAATATCAGTAGATGCTAACTGACTTACCACAGTATTAAACACATTCAGATGCTATGTCACCGAGTCTCCATCTTTCATCCTCAGGTTATACAACTTTTTCCACAGGAACAGTTTATTCACTAAAGTTTTAGATTGGTACAAAGTCCCTAACTTGTCCCACAGAGCCTTTTCCGTAGCTTCCCCTAATACATTTAGCAATACTGAATCTGAGACACACAATCGTATTGTGCTCTTTGCCTTCTGATCCAACTTATTCCATTATTCATCGATCACTCCCATTGGTTTAGTACCTAGATCTACCGTGATCCACTGATCTTTATCCACCAACAGATCCTCCATATTGTGTTTCCACAACTCAAAACTCTGACCATTAAATTTCTCAATCTATATCTTTCCACCACTCGCCATCTTCTTTCACCACCAGAATCGATCTTGCAGATCTCCCACTGAACAGGGTCTACCACAAGCCCGAGCGAAACCCCTCAGCAACAAAGGTGTCCCCTTGAAGCCAAAAATAACTTTGATATCAAATGTAGGTTTTAACCCCATACAGAAATTACCTACATACGAATTCTAAAACACAGAAAAATAAACAATGTGAAAGCATAACACATAAAGCACATATACACAAAGATTTTCCCACTAGATCCCAAAACCGGGACTACCAGCTTGATTTTTCATTATGTTCCTTTCAATGTTACAATACATATTTATAAATGTTGAAGCATCCAATACTATGGACCAAAAACCATTGCATCCAATACCATGGACCGAAAACCATCGCGTCCAATACCATGGACCGAAAAACCATCATGTCTAAAAAACATGTGCAAAAATCATGCACAAAATGATAAGTGGGTATGCCTAACCTAACATAGGGTCCAAAATCAAAATTTTCTAGGGCGCTACCCCGGACCCCATAAAGTGGGGTTATGGGTACCCCTCAAACCAACGTGTTAACTACGTGGAAAGAATATAACACAACCCAAAACTATCGAGCCAATGATTGACATCTTGCGCGATCTTATCTTTAGGGGCTTCTAATATTCGTACTAACTCCAGGGTCCAAACTATTGGACCGTTAAACCTCCACCTTCCTTGGTCATCCGCCGATTTCGCGATCCACTCGTTCAACTTGACCTGGAAGGAACAGAAAAAGATCTTGTGTATTTCTGTGTATAGGTATCTATCCAACCATTATTCTTTTATCAATCACCGATTCCTTTTTTCTTGCGCCGCAAATTCATGGATCTTTCTATCCAATCAGTCTTCGGTCTCCTTCTTAGTTGGATTCCAATATGTGACATCACACATCTCGTTATGCAGATTCCATTCCTGGAAACTGAACCATTTGCTGGTTTGATGGGCCCTGGCCCAATGTTCAATGTTAATTGGCCAAGCAAATCCCTACACTACTGGCCATTTCAACATCAATCTGTGGAGCATAGGCTGAAGTCTCACCCGAAGCAGTATGGGGGGCCTGAGATAGTTGTGATGTCATTTTATACCCTAACCCTTCCTTTGCACAGACTTATAAGCCCTTTAGGGCTTATCAATGTACTTCTCTTATTCTTCTTTGAAACCCTCACGAAAGTCTCTAATCGTCCTTTACAGACCCTAAATAGTCAATTCAGATGTTTACGTGCCTCTGTAATTACGCTTACTTCTGTGTCTACCTAGATTAGCTTAAGTATTGGTTAACTTCAACATGCATTATGATTATCTTTCATAAACAAATATTATTACTTGTGTTCATATGATAAAGTAAAACACATAGATTCGTACATCAATATAGCATTAAATCATAAACCCATTATTCAACATAAGATAACTGCAAACATTCATAATAGAAGTAAAGTAGCTCATAAACAAATATCTCCATAATAATTCTCTTTATTGATGGTTAAGGTCTCTAGTACAAACTCTAACTGTCCTATGCACATAGCTGCAAGGGTCCGTGCACTCAGTTGCAGACTTCTACCCTTGGCCTCTGTGCACTCAGCTACAGAGCCTCTTCCTATGCTAAGACTCTTTGCTCTTAGCTCTCCAATGCCTAAAAACCTTCTTAGAACTCTACTAACTACTTTCCTTAGACTCTTTTAAGGCTCCCTTTTTATACATTCCCATGGCCCTAGACCAAGGGTAGATCTCATCAAGCCGACAAAAGCTATCTAAACTAAGCGCGGAAACCCTTTTTGACTATTTACATCTTCACACTCTGTGACCACAAAATGCGGAAACTTTACATTATTTATACAAAACCTAGGCTTTTAACCCCAAAATTGACTACAGGGGACACTTTCCCAACATGAAGGTAAACTCAAGCCAATACATGGATCCAAATGTTTAGTGGGTAAATCGGTCCAACCTCAAAGAAGAATGTCTCGTTCTGGTGGAAGACACACAACAATGAACAACTTAATATTGAAGTTGTAGTAAAGGTGAAGAGGAGAGGTAAAAAAAATAGAATCTTAAGGAACAATGTTCCAGCAGAGGTATGGAATATTGAAGAGGTGAAATGGTAGAAACAATGGAGTGCTTATTAAGGTTTCATGCCAGATACCTCATGGGTACCTTTATCACCAAAGAACATGGGTAAATTTGTGCTTATACAAGTACTGCAGGTTAATCGAATAACACAAGTAAATCTGTTTATACACATGTACTATATGTTATAGACTAACAAAAGTAACTCTGTCTTATACACAGGTACAATTTTCTATTTAGCAGCCTAGATAAATCCATGAATCAGAGAGAAACCAACAACTTGATTACACTATTAATAAATAATAATAAAGTTGAAAGTTGTTTAGAATAAATAGTGATGAGATATACCATTAAAACATTTTTTGATGTAAAGATTACTAGTTACAATATATCGATAAAGTGTTTTAATTATATATATATATATATATATATATATATATATATATATATATATAAATTAAAACATTTATCGATATATTGTAACTAGTAATCTTTACATCAAAAAAATGTTTTAATGGTATATCTCCATCACTATTTAATTCTAAACAACTTTCAACTTTATTATTATTTATTAATAGTGAAAATGTTTTAATGTTTTACATTTTTTTTGATGTAAAGATTACTAGTTTACATATATGATAAAGTGTTTAATTATATATATATAAATATATATATATATATAATATATATATATACAAAATTTTTTATTTTAAATATGTGTTTAAATGGATATTAATTTTTTTTCATTAAATTGTCAAAAATTTTTTACTCTAAAATAGGGTTGCACCTTAAGGGATTTGATTCTTCTCCGACACTTACTAGATCTAGAAATAAGATAAATCTAGGTAGTAGTAGTAGTAGTATATATATAATACTACCATTGAATAAGCATGGGTGGAAAACAATTTCAAAACCACCAAAGGTAAATTGATTTAATTTACGTCAATTTTATTATAATTATTAATTGTTTTTTTTACTATATTTTTTTATTTTTTTTTATGTAATTTGAACATATCAAAATATTTAACAGTAGTGGAAGTTACAACATATATTTCATATTAGACTTGAGAGTGCCTCTTAGGGCTATCATGTTAAATTTAATAATATTTTTTACATACTCTTTACAAAATAGTCTATATATAACATGTGTATAAACTACTAACTACAGGAGTCTGGAGTGGGAGGGGAGCATATAAACGTCAAAGAAAAATTTAAAATAAAGTTTCCCTGGGGCTTGGGAAAGCCATGAATAATCAAGTCGATGCGCTATCACTCTGGCAAGGCTTAAAGATCAACATCTCTAAAGGCATCAGGAATTTAATCATTATAGGTGATTCAATGGTGGTTATCCAAAAATGTATAAGTCTTTCTAGAAATGAAAGCCTTTTTTATTCGGAAACCTCTCCATTAATCATAAGGATAATGTATCTCCTTAGAAAATTAGAAGAGTTGAAAATCTTTCATGTTAAAAGAGAAAATAATCAATTGGCGGATATCCTAGTCAACAAAGGTGTGGAATTAGAGAAATGAACCTTACTCATAGACCATCACAGTGTTATATGTCATGTCCCTTAATTAATATATTAATCATAATGCTTTTGGATAACAATTGGAGCACGGGAATTAACGAGGAATAGTGGGGAATTAAATATGGTAGCATTACGGGGATTCGAAGGAGATCTGTTATAGACATTTTTGGTCACTACAACCCCAATCATAAATGTCCATAAATTGAGGGCTCCTAAGTCCTTAAAAGTGTTGCTTCACTTCCTAAAGGAACAAGGCCAACTGATTACATATCTCCCAGAAGCTCTCCACTAAAAACTGGTCGGAAATGGTCAAAACTGGACCATATTGAATACCCAGTGTAGAGGGTGCGATGCATATCACCTTCCCAGTGTAAAGGGTGCGATGCATACTGAATGGCCCCTCTGTAGGGTGCGATGGTCGGGAATGGACAAATGGCAAGGAAAATTTGCAAGGTGGAAGATCATGGAATCTTCCAGAAACTTCCCCTCTGACACTTGCCTCTTTGTTTTCGACCAGGGATGAGTAAGAGATCATCAGTCTCCAAGTGGAATAGAGGAACTACCAGAGAGAGGACACTAATCAGAACCCCAGAAGATGACTCACCCCCCTACAATCATCTATATATGGATTCCTCATCACAGAGATCCAGAGGTTGGAATCTTGTATCTTGTAGAGAAGTGTTGTTGGTTTTTTGGTGTAACTTCATAGTGTTGGGTGATCTAAGCTTTACTTGAGGTGAAGAAGGGATTTCTTGCTAGAGATGATGCTGGTCGACATATTGGTTGTTAATCCTCTTGCTATTCTGATTTTAATAAAGTATTCAAGTTTCCTCCTTATTTTGTATGTTTTATTGTATATTGCATTTGTAGGTTAACACATATCTGTCCTGTGTTATTTATGAATATAGATCTTGTTCTTCGATAGTAGTATGTTGCTTTGATTCCACAGGTGCTCTTTGAAGTTGGGCAGACGAAGAAGAAGCGGCAAAGATCTATCAGGAAGGAGAGGAATCAATCAAGGAAACCAAGCACAAGACTAAGGTTGGTATCCTTTGTTCCACTCTTATCTATTTTCATAAAGGAAAGTGAAAGTAGACTTTACTTGTTTGTTCCTAAGATAGCTACCAGTCTTAGTGGGAATAGCAGCTCCGAGTGGACACTATTCTCGGTAACAAAATAGTGACTCCGCTGGGGAGCGAATAGATTGTTTTTTAGTCTATCCTTGTTTATTTTATAAACTTACAGACAGAGCCTGAAGTCAAGCCAGCTAGCCTTCGAACTACATTTGTTATACAAATGCAAAGTAGATCAATGTTGCTTCAGTCTATCTCCAGGTTTTGTTTATGAATTAAACAATAGACCTGCAAACGTTATAATTGCCCTAAGTGGTGGCTCTAGTCACCTCCTTAGATCAACCCCTGTGATTTACATTTATTGAACATCACTTACTCAACCGAAATCCCTGAAATGAATTGCAAATTGTGAGCCAAAACCAGTTAAAAGTCTCACATTGGTACCATCACACCTTGCCTTCAAGTCAGTCTATATGCATTGCACTTCCTGTGTGCAGTAGGTGCGCTGCATACTGAATTCACTGTGTGACAGGTGTGATGGTTAGGGAAGGTTAACTTTACCTTCAGACTTTGGTTTTTCCTTCACTATTTTCAGTTCTATTCAGGAGTTCTGCTGTCTGTGGTCAGTATATCTCTGTGAAAACCCCCTTCTCTTACATCATTCCGCCTCTATAGTGCAAATAACTATAAGTGTTTTTATGTATTGTGCGCCATTTTCAGTTCTCTTTTGCAAAGAAGTAGCATAGTTGAACTGTCATTTCTTAATCTATAAGTGTCGCAAGTGTCGTTTTCAGTTTTAGAAGACAATCCCATTGTTCTTGATAGTCGATTATACAGTTACTCTTGTATATGATTTGAATTAGTAGTTTTTAAAGTGTCGCAGTGTCATTTCAGTTTAGAAGACAATCCTTGTTCTTGATAGTCGATTATACAGTTACTTTGTATATGATTTGAATTAGTAGTTTTTAAAGTGTCGAAAAGCAATTTTCATTTCAAAATCGCAAAGTGTCTCTCTTACCTTCACTTCATTTTGAAAAGAAATTTGTTGAGTATTGTCGCTTTGAAAATAATTCAAATTTGCACTTAGCTTTCTTATCATCATTCATAAATTAAGAAGGTTGAAAACAAATACATGAATGTGCATTTGCATTTAGACTGCTTGGTTTGATTTAGGATGGTGCATTTAGTGTGTGCTCTGTGCTCTTTGTTGAAAGATTCTCAACTTTCTCTCCTTAGTAGCTAGGATTTTCATTGCCAAAAGAAGATTAAACAGTTGTTTATCATCTTAGACTGCATTTTAGGAATTGTACACACATCACGCAGTGAACCTGAAAGCCAAATTTTTAAAAAAGATCAACTTAAAATAAATTTAATGAATCTAACAACGTTTTGGAACCTAACGCACAACATCTAGAGGTCTAGGCTAGAGACGTATTCTGGCATCGAAAAACCTGGTAACTGTTGTTTTCATTGTTGGTTGGGTGATTCCTCCACTCTGAGATGGCAAGTGCCAGTACGGACTTGTGCTCCCACGTACCTTCGAGTATATATTGGGAGACCACAATAGGCTGCATCCTTTATCCTTAGGAAGCCGTGTCTGCTGCCCTATCAATCGTAATGCATTGAACACAGCATTTGGGAAGATTGACTGCCGTACCGTAAAAAGTATTCTGCAGTTTTGCAATTGGTTTAGTAATCCCCTCTGCCTAGATTTCAAGAGTAGTCCCTTTTGCTCCTTTTCAGACTCCTTAAAAGAAAAGGTCCATCTGAGCACTTGTCACTTCAGGCTCACTAAAAATCGAAGGCAACTAGAGTCATCTTTTATTTTTTCTCGACTCTTTAAAATTGAAAAAACAAATTGTGTCAAAGCGTCTAAAATTTATTTTAATCGGAATAACATCATAAATTCCCTCATTAGTCTTTAGGTTGAGAAAATGGAATCTACCAACCAAGGATTTCCCCTTGGAGGAAATCCTAGTCCTTTATCCTCTTGGGGAGATGTTGGTGCACCCCATATGGCCACATTGTCACTTCCAGGGTTGACGATTGGTTTGCCCGTATCGCTCTTCTCTACCTTTGTCATTCAAAATACCGTAATTCCTGAACAGTCAAGTCAGCAACTAGATGATACTAGAGTTGCCCCCCAACCTTCTACTTCGTCTGTTTCTCCCTCCCCTCCTTCCTCTTCACTTGATAAAGTTGATAAAGCTAAAGATCAAGTAACTGAGAAGAAGAAGAAGTAGAAAGAGAAAAAGGAAAAGAAGAAGAAAGAACCAAAAGCGAAAGGGGGCAACCAGGCATCGTCTAGCGAAAATCCTCACACAGCACCATCTAAACCTAAATCTCCATGTGTCATTTGTAATGGAGACCACTATCATCGAGATTTTCCCTACATCCCTCGGATCTTAAGGGATTGGTCTCCTCATTTGCACAATCTAGTGTCGTCAACCTCTGATGATCATGTTGAAAGCACACCATCAACCACTGAAAGTGAAGTATCTGGACAGAACAGGAATCGCAAATTTCCTTGTAAATTGTGTGAAGGAAATCATGCCATCCACCGTTGTCCCTTCCTTGATGAAGCTAAAAGAGTTTTGGATGACCGTCCTGCTTCATCGCGACGACTCCCTCCTGGATATAAAAAACTCTTGCCAAGTCCCCCACTGGTTGAAACTCTGGCTAGCACGCCATTGTGGTCGACTGAAACATCTATCATTGAAAATTAACCCTCTGAATCCATACTCGACAAAAGTCAAAAGGTCGAGGCGGTAGTTGACCCAGTCTTGCCTTCAGAATGTTCATCTTCGAATGATACCATCACTGAAGAGAAAGAGAATGACACCGTTCAAATTACTTTCGTAAACACAGGCTCCAATGAACTTGGGGGTAGTCTACCCGTTCCTTTATCGCAGGAAGGAAGTTCATCAGAGTCATACCTGGTCGTCTATTCGGTCCCATCTCCAAGCAACCTAGTCATTTCCTTTGACTGGAATCTACTAGGAAGACCCCATTTATGAGCTAGTGTACCATTCTGAATCATTGTACAAGCTTACAGAATGGTCATGGCTGGAACCATCATAGATGAAGGGGCTTCTATGAGTATCCTTTCCTCAACTACTTGGAAAGCACTTGGTTCGCCATCGCTTTTGCCTGAAATGAGAAATTTGACAGGCTTTAATAAAGGAACCAGTCGACTGTTAGGGATCCTTCCAAATGTGCCCATTACTTTGAGAAGGAAAACCATTCACATGAACGTGATGGTAGTCCAAGGACCCCTAGATTATAATCTACTCCTTGGGCGTGACTATATTTATTGCATGGGAGTCGTTGTCTCCTCACTCTTTAGAGTAATGTGTTTTCCGCACGAAGGCAAAATGGTCAAGCTCGTAGACCAAATGTCATTCCTTGGTTCACACATTGCAAATAGTCAAATGCCACCCCTAAATGGTCTTTTCACACAAGGAATGTCTCATCGATCTCCAGTTTGTCCACCTGATGAGCGCGAGTGATTTAGGAGGATGTGACAGAAACCCAACGGGCATGCACCCTGGTCTATTTCAGCAGGAAAACCTTAGGTATAGAGTAGGTTTCCGCAGAGGATATATGACTAGTCTGACACACCCATCCTCATAGGAAAATGGGATTAGGCTGGAATAAGATACCTTCGTTAAAGTTATGTGAATGGAGGCATCTGCGCCACTCACCTTTGTCTATTTCGGTAGACATCACCAAGGAAGCATTTTGTCCGCAACGCGGATGTAACTTTTATGGTAACCTGGGAATCACTATACCTGGGGGCATGCAAACCTTTCCTCATGCAAGAGAAGAGCGACCATTTATTTTTTAAATTTGTAGGTCCTCTAACCCTTTAAACTCTTAAGGCTTGTCGTTTCCTAGCTTGCATAAAGAAAGGATCTGGGGCAAAGCTTACAAAAGGTGCAAGCCCCATAAAAAATGGCATCTTAGATGAGACATCATTATTATATGATTGTCGAGCAGTGTTACCGCAGGGTTCAAGCTCATTTAAAAATAAACCTGCCATGAGTAGTTTTAACGCGGAATTCAAGCTCGTTAAAAATAAACATAAGCAATGAGCAAATGTTTCCCCCAAAGTTTAATCTCATTAAAAAATGAACTAGTAAGTAACCATTGTGAATGCATTATCGTCAGCTTTTGAACCTTTGTCATGTTCTCATCATCACCTCCACTCTGTTTCATAGCCGATCATTCACCTACATTTGATTGTTTACAAAAGGTGCAAGCCCCATAAAAAATGGCATCTTAGATGAGACATCATTATTATATGATTGTCGAGCAGTGTTACCGCAGGGTTCAAGCTCATTTAAAAATAAACCTGCCATGAGTAGTTTTAACGCGGAATTCAAGCTCGTTAAAAATAAACATAAGCAATGAGCAAATGTTTCCCCCAAAGTTTAATCTCATTAAAAAATGAACTAGTAAGTAACCATTGTGAATGCATTATCATCAGCTTTTGAACCTTTGTCATGTTCTCATCATCACCTCCACTCTGTTTCATAGCCGATCATTCACCTACATTTGATTGTTTACCCTTTAGAGGAACATCTGTGAAGAGTGATTCTATTAGCCATCCCTGTGACACTACCGTGATTGGAAAATTCCAAACCTTACCTGGAATCAGCTGCTACCCAAAATCATCACTTGTTCCTCGAAAAAGGAGTCTCCTTTAAGCTCTTTTCAACTGACTCGTAAAATATGAAAAGATTGTCGAGCGATTAGCCTCTCCAACTCGTTAAAGTCATCGGAAGTGCTATCCCTCCTCTAGATTTTAATCTTTTTGGACTTGAGGGATTATTACACAAAAAGATCGAGCGCTTGTCTTGTTCGACTCGTTAAAACTATTGAAAATTCATCCCTTTCATATTATTTTACGCTTTTTTGGACTTAAGGGATTATATGACGAAAAAGAATCTTTGGAGTTTCCTTTCCATCCCTTTCAAACTCTCTAAAATTGAAAAGGACCGAGTTGTCTTTGTCGTTAAACTC
>APFE030873948.1:0-10523 GCA_000404065.3 Pinus taeda
CGGTGACCTGATTATAGACTAGTTCAGTAGAGTGAACTTGTATGACATGCCACGTGTCACTGTTTCAACCTTAGTACATGAAACTAATACAAAAAAAACTAAAGGCCATTCTCTTGCTGAAACTTCTTACGAAATTTCAATCTGATGCTCAAAACAAAAGTTATGGTGATTTTCCCCCAGTCACCTGTTTGGAATGTAATTCGGGAGTTTGCAAAAACCCTAACTTCCTTAGATCATATCTCCACAAATATGGCGATACAAGCTCTGAAATTTATACCTGAAGTTTAGAATGATTTCGACTCAAATGGGTTTTTTTGTATCTTTTGAAACGTCGCAGAAAAAAAGTTATAGAGAAAATTCCATGGTGACCTATTTGGAGCAGTGAAACCCTAGAATCCAAAGCTTTGATACCAAATGTTATGAAACCAGCTCAAAAAAAGATAGAAAAGATAGATCAACGCCTTAGAAATAAGCCTCTTCAAGGGGGAAACCTCCTTTACATTACACAAATGGACAATTCTTAGATGATTCAAATGACAAAACCTCCTTTCTATATAGGAGTCTAAGGAGTCGCAATATAACCAAGCTGACCTAACAATAATAATATAAAGGCACAAAAATAACAATAGAGGAATTCTATGGGGCACAATAATAACAATATGGGGACAATAGGGGCACAACAATAATAATAATGGATACAATTCCAATATTAATGGGGGAATCACTAATATTATAGGGACCTAACATGACAACAGTGCAGAAAGGTAGAATCAACAGAAGAACAAAGTTTTCAGTTGACAGAGGCAATAACAGTCAGAGACTTTGATGACAGAAGCATCATACTGATTCAGGTTGGATTTTTTTTTTTTGTTTCTGGAGTTGCTGGAGCAACAACACTAGAGAGAAGTGTTGTATGCATAATATTTCAAAGGTTCACGGTCGGGATCAAGTTGAATTCTTTTCTTGTTGAGAGGGAGTGTTGAAAATAGCAACAAGAAATGATAAAAATAAAATCTAGAAATTCCAATTTTAATTTGTCCTCAAATTAAAATTGTGAATTAAAATCGAATTTAGTCTCACCAGCTGCTTGGAAATAATAATTAATTCATTATGGATTAATTAGTTGGAGAAGTTCAAGTTAGAAGTCTTTTTTCACTCATGCAACGATTATCCTTTAAATTAAGGAGATTATCCCTTAATTAAGGATATAAGATTGAGTTATATTTGGCTTGTAATTAGTTAACTCATTTTACTAAGTTAAGTCCAGTTAAATTAGTTCCAAACTGTTTGAGGAACTAATTGTGAGTTAACATTCAGTTGATGCATGCATGCACTCAACTAGTGTACTTCAGATAATTGAATATTCCCTCATCAGAAACTCATGCATGTCTATTCTAAGAAAGACCAGTTGAGCTAAATGTCAAGGACAATGTATTATCAGTTGCATGTGTTTTCCTATAAAGGAAACTCATGCATGCAGTCAAAGGAAGGTTCCTTGAGGATTGCGCAGTTCTGACAATGTGTTAGAGCAGTGTGTGAGAGTAGTGTTCCACTGGGTGAAGGAGATCATCCCAAAGGAATTGTGCAAGGAAATAGTAGCTTGGAGGGTAGAGAGGAAGGCTTGTGAGAAGCCAAGTTTGCCTATGAGCATCCAGGAGGATTGTATTGAGAGTTGGCTACTGTGAGAGCTAAGGCTTTCTAAAATTATGATGTATTTCCACCTTGTATGATAAATTATACAGATATTGGGGTTTTTAGCTGAGGCTTCCCCTGAGTATTTTTTGTGTTTCATGTGCATTGATTCTTCTTCTTATGGTTATATGTGTTTAGCTCGATCTTGCTCAATCTTTAAGCTTCTACAAATTGATAGTAGAAGTAGGTTATAGTATTTTTCTTTGGTTATATTGCATTATCAGGTTAATCTACAGTCAAATTTTCTACAGTCTTAGAGCGAGATTTGTAGAGAATTTGCAGAATTTCCACACTTTTAATTAGTATATATGTGAATGTGAAAATAATGTGTGTGCTAAAAATCAAATTTTAAAATGTAAAGTAAGTATAATTTTTATTTTTTTCATTTTAAAACTACATATTTCAAATAAAATTAATTCTATGTAAATTAATTAAATAAATTATGAATCACACATAATTAATATATCACTTAAATAAACCATAAATCAAAACTAATTTTTACTTTACATTTATTATTTGAAAAATTCTGAAAAAACATTAATAAAAATATTATTAAAAAACAAGAGACTCTCCCAATATAGTTTTGGCCATTTTATCTTTTAAGGTGATGAGAAAAACAACCCCTTTGAATATTTATGTATTAAAATATAGTTTTTAAATTTTTATAAGTTATTTTTTATTAACTCACTTGTGATTGGTTTAGAGGGATATCATGTGAAAGAGATGCAATGTGCTATGAATCAAACTTTAAAACATAAGAAGTGGTTGGCATAAAAGGATATCATGTGAAAAATGTGCTAAAAATCAATTTTAAAATGTAAAGTTGAAAATTGGGTTACCAAGAGCAAATGGAGTAATTATTTTCCTTGATGAATAAAGAGAGATTCAATTCACTAGGGTTCTGGGTATAATGTGAAATAACTAGGTTGAATATATATCTCTTCATAAAGGGCTAGGAATTGCCATAGACAAAGGAATTCATCGATTAACAATATGTGGAGACTCAATGCTTGTAATTAAACAACTATAAAATATTGAAGAATATCTTAATAAGGTTCCCACAACACTTTCAAGGATCCATATGTAATTGAGGCATTTCAAGGGAGTTAAATTTTTCCATATCATTCATCATTTGAATAGTGATGTAAATGCTCTAGCAAATAAAACGACTAGACTAGAACAAGGTGTGATGGAGCTCAATAATATATATACAAGTTACACTCCCTTTCATGAATCAACAACAAATTGTAAAGGAAAAGGTTGGGAGATTCGATAACCGAAATAAATACCCTAGTCGTCGAAATTCCAATTGGATTCATTATAAACATTCATAATTAATTATTGAATTAACCGTCCACCAATCACAAGGAAATTGGAGGCAGAGTTATCAACTAAATCATATATGGAGTACGAAAGAATTAATGAAACCTATAGGATGTCCTTGATTGAAATCAACAAGAATTATAGTTGATAGCTGTTTGGGTCAAACTAAGGAAATTTTGGGCTCTCTAGTTTAAATTTTCTTGGCAATCCAAGCAATCATTCAAGTTTCAAACATTCCTCAGTTATTGTAGAAATCCTCTGTCCATATTGCAATTTAATGGTGGATGTGTGTGAGGTTCTTTTTTCTTGTTCCATGGATCTAGTTAGCATAGTATTTATTTATCTTGGTAGGAGTCATTATCCCTCTTTAGGTTCTCCTGCACTGGTTATCCAATAGTGAGGCATGCTTTTTCTTTGCTAACAATTTCATTGAGGAGAAAATTAGTTGTTCTAGATCAATGAATTATTTGGATCAATGATACTTTGAGAAAGCTATGGCTCAAATGAACCATATGATCAACATATTATCGAAATCAATTATTTTTTTTTTGGAGCTCATGAACAAGCGTATTTAACTAGAGGACAAGGAAAGAGCCTTGCAATTAGTGTTAGTGGATAATAAAATTAAGCTTCTTAGGTGGAGGAAACAATTTGAAATGCCAAAGTGGAAATACTGAAAGTTGCTCTCAATCATGGTGTAAAGAACAAGAAAGAGGAGATGGACATCAACATAATTTGGCATAATAATAGGAGCCACATATTTGAATCTTGAGGCCAAGAATATCTAGAACATGAAGCAAATATGAGAAAATCAAACCCACAAGCGGGGCTGTCGGGTTGTAGTTTCTCTTAATAACTTTATGATGTAATGCATGCATATTTTGTTGCTAAGTGTCTTTTGTAGGATATATGGTAGATAACAATGTTGGAATGTAAGAAAAAGAAATTATAGAAGTAGGGAAAACTCTACTTGGAAGGGATTGGACAATGAAATATTTGAAATGAAAGGTATTGACCTAGAATCTAGTTTTTCTTCTTTTTAATATAATCCCTATCTATTTCATTAAGAAAAAAAATTGAAAAGCATAGACATTTATTTACCTTACTATTTCAAATAATTCATCAAGTATATTATGTTGGAACTACCAAGAGGGGGGTGAATAAGAACATCAATAGTTCTGATTACAATTAGTATTTATTAATTTTTACAGCATTACATAATAATGAAACATCAACACATAGAAATAACAATGCACACAATTTTTTTAGGTGGAAACCCTTCCGGGAGAAAAACCAACAAACACTTCTCTAATATGATTTATGAGCACAATACATAGACTCTAATTGAAAGGGAAGCACCAACCCCCTAGAACTATGGAAAAAAATTCTAGTTTTATCAGGCAACTCCAACTCCTGAAAGGATGCTCCTACACCCTGTTTTACCAGCACCCACTGGAAGGATGCCCTAATGCCCTGCAAGCTCCAACTTTCCCTTGCACCACCCTACCACCCTAAAGTGTTTTTAGGATACAACTTGAAGGTGACTTCAAACACATGCCTTGCACCACCAAACCACCCTGAAATATAAATTAGATAAAAAATTATGGGCTCTCATACCAGGGTTAATGACCCACTTAAAAGATATTTAGAGAAACCCTACAATGACACCCTTACCATTGAATGACGATGAAAACCTTACTGTTGGACTCCTTCATTTGTTGTAAAATGATAAGGACAATGTAGCAATAGACTACTGACCTTCTTCAATATTGATGAATGCAAAATATTATTCAATCTCAGATTGATGCAATATTTATGTGACAATAAATAATGTACTTGATGCCAAAACTAGCTTAACTGCTTATTCTATCCTCAACATAGTGAAGCTTATATTAACTCCTAATGATCACTCTTTTGAAACCCTTATTGCAAACCATACAACTGCAAAATGAATATGACGATGAAACCCTTACTACTACAATATGATAATGAGATTGTTGTCAATGAGACTCTATTGACTATGAAAATTCCTTGAATGCAAATACTAGAGATTTATCTGTTAACCGTTAGTGTTTATTTGTCTTCTATTATTTACTTACAAATAATAATGATAAATTGACAATTGCGCTGTTCACAATAAAAAAACCATGGAAATATAAATTACAAAAATGAGAAATATATGCAGAGACAAAAATTGACACTGTTATTTTTGGACAACTGTCCCTACCCAAAGTGAAAATGAGTGTAGTAGATCATTATTTCTTCAGAAAGTTCAAGAGTAAAATAATATACCTTCCAAACTAGCAAGGATTTGACAATATTCAACTGGAAAAATTAACTAAAAGACACCCTTATCTCCCTCTGCAACTGATTTAGCCCTCACTCGCAAACTCACACTTCCTTTGCGGCTCGCTCTAAAGTTTAGAAATGTGCATTTCTTGTGCATATAATTTCGTACAACCTTGAAACTACCTCCAGGCGATATGTCTAGCCTCTCTCTTCCTCTGGAATCAATTTTCTCTGCCTCCGAGACATTGATCCGAAAGATGACAACTAAAATGAGTCTCTTCTAGCAACTCGCATTAGGTAACTAATTATTTGCATTGTTGTTGTTACGGGAATAAGTACCCTAGGGCTTTGGGTTGAAACCCCAACAGAGCAAGAGCAAATTACAGTAAGAAACACTCATACAACTTAGGAAACATGCTTATATAAACAAACTACGCGATAGCGACCATACTTAGATGTCCTTTGTTTGGGTAGTTCCAGTAGGGTTCAGACCCTATGTGACTCCTGATAATCTTCGAATCTGCAAATCAACCAATCCGAACATACATAGTAGCATATAGATAAAGAATTTTAATGAAATCAACTTTATATCATATAAACAAGATGGTTAATTATACATCAAAATGACATTCATACATGAATTACAATAGTATCTGATGCATAAACAAAGTTAATCTCAGGAACAAGATAGTGTTTCTTTTTATTATAGAAAGCTATAACCAACACAGAGGGAATTCACCTGAGTCTTCTTCTTCCAGCTCCAAGCAGAACCATCCTCCAGATCCGTCTAGTCCCAGTCTTCAACAGCCTCCTTCCATAACCAATACCATGATATCTCAAGCAAGTGGGAGAATATCAACACTCAAGGAAACAAGGGTTTTCTGAACTTGGGGAAGTGCTTGAAGCATAGGGATACTTCATACTCAGTTAGGGGATAATCTCAATATAGTAATTCTATCTCTTCTCCTTCTTAATGCCTTCCCATAGATGTCTATTTATACTTCTCCCAATTAGTTTTTTAGCTGGGAAACAGTTGGGCCACGGGTACTAGGAGGTCATGAATAGGTAAAACCTATGAACTCTACCCATAGTTAAGGAAATGTATATGTGTATATCCAACACATATACATGGGTTGGATATAAACTAAACCACGTGTACACGCTTTTATCACAGGGAAAAGTAGTGTACAGGGAGTAAAACACTGTTTTTAAAATATTTGGACCAAGTCTGGAAGGAGGGGTTACCCTAGGCCATAAACCAAGCATCACAAATACCAAGGGTGATATTTGGAGCTATAACAGATGCCCCCTAATATATGAGAAGAGTTACATGATGGCTGAATTATATTAAGTATATGGAAAGGAAACCTGTCAAAACTGAGAAGGACTTCACCAGATTTCAGCCTGCCACGCCATCAAAAAGAGATCAGAAAGAAACAACTGTCTGAGGCAGGCATACCCATGCTCAAAGAATGTAAAGCATGTTTGCATATAAAGTACAAGTAGATCCACTATGTATACAAGTATAAAAGAATAAAAGTACATAATGGATCATCTCATCGTGATCGAACAAGTACATGTCTAAATATCACATATAAGAAGATGATCAATGAAGCTAATCACTGATTTCAAAAACTGATCCCAATAGTACCAAATGAACATGACGGAATAAGATGATATGACATCGCAACTCAGATGCCAGCATATAAGATGTTACTGTGAAGGACTACAACATATAATGTGGATGGTGTCGACTAGTAGTAACAAGAGCAATTGACAAGTGAACCAAAACATGTTGATGCAACCTTAGGTCTCCACTGACCGCCGTGGTACATTTCTACACAATGGGAATAAATGATCTTAAGTCGACCATGTGAGAAATCATTTGATTACCAGTCATTGATGTATACCATTAACAAACACGAGACTACTCACTGATAATGATAATGAGAGTCAAGGTACCCAGTGCAATCTAACAAGTGCGAATGAATGAGCTGAAGACGAACACCTAGAAGAATCTATCAATTAGGGGACAATGATGGTTTCCCACTGTTGATAGTGAAGGAATCTGCCACTGATGACTGCAAACCCCAAGGTACTGCCAAATGGACTCTAGATCTTTGCCCCAGAGCAATGAGTCATAGTCGATAGGAAAAGATCTGCTAGAAGGAAGGCAATAAGGCATCTTTCATCAATCTAGTGTGAGTGTAACCCATAGGCCAATAATGTGGAAGGAATCAGATGAAAAAATATGTAGTAACCCGACCGAAGCACATTTCCAGTGTACACAATATGTAGCTAGTGCACGATAGAAACCCTCTGAACCAACCAATAATGAAAATTGACACAAAGGCGAGGAATCCACCAATAGGGTCAAATGGAAACCAAGGCACTACACGAATCCCAATGTGTGATAATGAAAGATGATGTCAAACACAAGGGAAACCACTCAGTCAAAGACCCATGATCCTGATCAATGTTGAGCACAAGGTGACCTATAAATAATGAAAATAGTGTTAGGGTGCAGCTCTAGGCCTGCCCTCAGAGCAATATGTCATCATCGATAAGGACAAGACCTGCCAACAAGAAGTCAATGGAGACCTTCTCAAACTAGCACGAGGAAAAGACTAATATAACTGATGTGATGACGAACATCACACTGACAACCAGGGATGGCTGGCTAAAAAATAGGTCAAGAGAAACCGCAGAGAGGTCGACTTAGGATTACATCCCTTGAACAAAAGCACGACTCAGTGATGACTACATGGTAGCATATGATAACTTTGTATAAGTTCGTCATGCAGGAGGCACGAGCGAACTCTCCATATGATTGGAAGAGGTAACCAATCGGAGGAGAATTGACTCAATAACAAGGTTAAGGCATACCTAAGTCAAACTAAATCCTGCCCAAAATGGAGGAGAGACTTTCTCTTCTTTGATTTGTTCAAGGGTGACACAACTGACTCTAGATGCCAACAATATATGGAAATGTTGTTCAATTCCCGCTCTTTTTGGACTATATAATTTTTTTTTGAATTTTATTTAAGTTGGAAAAAGAATAAAAAGAATGCTATAATATAGTGGAAAGAATGAGTGTCAGAGAAATAGATGATCTAGTTCCTGGGATGGGAACAATCCAATGCTCAATGCAGGGAGGTGAAACTGGTCAAGGACACTCAAAAGGATCTTCCTTCTATGGGTCAAACGGTGTGTCAAGTTGCAGAAGCTAAGTGATTGCATGGTTGATCTTGCAGAGGACATGGTCAAATAAGTGGCTTAAGCACGAGTCCAAGTGAAGCCCGCTCAAGGCTAAAAGGTGGAAATAGTCAAAATACAATGCAACAATACAACTCAACAAAAAGGACCCTCTAGGGTATAAGGCTAGAAATAAGGGTAGAAGTAAAGAGAATGTGTCTTCAATGCACAAGTCATGGCGGGACTAAAGAGGACTCCCGAGCCTACTTAGTAAAACAACATGGGCAACCAATGTCAGTGAGGTTCTAACTACGATGCCCATGTAAATGATGGCTCTACCATTGCATCATGATTTAAAAATCGGCGAGTGAACATGGTTTTCTAACCAAGACACGATGGGGTCAACCCTATGGTTAATGTATCGGTGAACGGAGGCTAGTATGCAAGGTGCAATGGAAAAAATGGGTTCCCTAACCTATATGCCAGTAAGTGAACGATACCTTCCATGATGGGTCAACGGTCATGGGACTAAAATAAGATCTTGAAGAAGTGTCCAGAATATCCTGAAACGATAACCCATTCTCGACAATCAAAGCCACAAGTCAAAAAATTCATCAGACGAAAAATCAAGTTTTGAGAAAAAATCTTAAAATTTCAAAGCTATATATTGACTTTTAGACTCACAAAGTTTTCATTTGCATTTGGAAAAAAGTTATGGATCAAAAAGGAGCAAACTTGCCTCTGAAGAATTCAACCGTTCAAATCGCGCCAAAGTTACCAGGTAACCCTCAAACCATACTTGCAATGTTTTGTAATGATTTTTAGAAGTTTTAATTAAGATTTGACTGTGCGAATTCTTGTCAAAAAATCCAACTCTGCGTACACGCAGGTTGGCTGTGACCAACTCGTGTATATGATGACCCTACACGCGACTGTGTGTAAAGGGAACCCGTGTGTACGTGAGTTGAAATTCAAACTCAAATGCTAACGGTTGAAACTCATTTCCTTTTAGGATGATTATCACATGGAGAGAGAGAGAGAGTATACCACAATTGACAATGAGGTAATTGTCACACGGAAAGAGTTATTTTTGCTGACAAAACTAACCTCCCTAGGATTCTAAGACTCTCTGGTGACAAACAAAACAAGTAAGAGCAATCCTTCTCTAAATATACATTATCCTATGAGAAACCAAGTGTTTTTCGATCTTACCTTAGGTCCAACGCTTGTTGTAGCAGCCTAGCTTCGTTGATCCAGATGAGCTCCTCCTTCACTTTGAAACCTGCATACACTAACAATCAAACGATTACATAACACCTGAATATTCCATAAAACAAAGCATATTCAACATATAGACCAAGGAGTATATGAAACAATTCATTAACAACAAATCATTGAGAAGAATGGACTTATTTGTATTAAGGAAACAAAAAAGAAACCATTACAACCTGAGCCTTGGTGTTGTGCAAGTTCCTCCCAGGGTCCAGCAAGAGTTTTCCTCTACTTTGACAAGCTCACCCACTTCCAAATGAAACAAGAAAGGATGGTAATCTCTCCTCACAAGCTTACAATGGAAGTCCTAATTCCAGCAGCATCTACCCTTTGAATGTTCAGCTTTCAACCTCCCCTCCCTTGGCCCAATGCCTGTATTTATAGTGTTCTAGAGGAAGTTATTCAGTTCCAACATCAATGGGATACTCCCTCTTTTGGATGGGGTAGCTCCTCTCTTGATGGGATAAGTTCCTCTATCATATGGATGCATGAACCATCTGGAGGCGCTCAATACACGTCAAACACTCTTCTAGAAGGCTCTAGAAGTGACCACAAGTAACTTTTTAAAGATGAAACTCGTGCCTTTTGACCTTTACAGGGGTACGCACCCATCCTTTGGCTTACAGACCGTACAAGTATGCAGGTACAATGAGTTTGGGATGCGTACACGCAGGCAAGGTAGAGAAAATCTGCGTACCCAGAGATAAACATGTTTTAGTGACTTTCTCTCTTTTTTGAAGCTTGACATGAAG